>JALIZH010028339.1:0-27305 GCA_030522465.1 Rhipicephalus appendiculatus | reverse complement strand
TCGTTACGATCTCTGGTGCAGCTCTAACAACTGTAAGTGCCCCACCACCATCAGAGGGACCTGTATCGACATTGCCACGTACTTCACTGACCACAAAGCTGTAATCTTCGAAGAGAAACGGGTCACAGCGCTCATTAAGAACAACCCTTTGTGGTCCACAAAGTAAAATATCATTATGTATCATTATGTATCATGTGTCACGTCTTTACATGATGTGCCGGCGAATGTTTCACGGTTTTACCGATAAGCATTGGAGCTTCGCCCCAACGCATCAGCATTCACTTCGTCGAGATGGCCTGGATTTTTTTAGTTCGCTGTCATCCTGTGTGTGTTCTTCTCGTGCGTTTTTTGTACATGAGCAGCGCGCTGCATGGACGTTTCGAGCTGCTTGCCGTTCTTCGCGTAACATTTCAATTTGTTGCTATCGCATTCATTGCTTCGCCCTTGTGGCGAAACTGTGACTTGTTTTTTTTTTTTTCTTGGAGAACTGAACGGCGCGTTTACGGCCACACACTGACCCACTTGCGTCACGGATACTATGTTTATTTTGGAAAACAGGCGTACTGGAAATGTGGTGCTGTCAAAGAAACAGAAAGAACAGGCAAGCATTCTTGAGAAGTGAACAGTAACTGCATTTTGCCTACGACTTCCCGTAGCTGTTTGAGTCTCATAATAAATAAAGCAGCATTTATTTCAGCAAGGCGAATGAGACAATTATCAGTAAACATAAATACTCTTTTTTGGTGCGGTAGCAGGGATAGGCTTTGGTTCTCTAGCTTCTACAGTGCTGTCAAGAAGAGATGTCGCCGTGTAGAGACAACGCAGACGGAAATTTCGTGGCGCGCTAACGTCTTCAGCATAATTTTGCGGCCGACTGTACACGGTTTAAGCTTGCTTGAACAGGCCTACGTTCGCTTTTAAGACCGCGTTGTGATGCGACCGGAATGTTGCAGTTACCGCAAACCGCTTCAAAAGAAAGTCCCCTAACAGACCCAGTAGGGCGAGTACCTGTATAACTTCTACATTTCTGTTCAAAAAACGGCAGGAAGGGTAAGATAAAAGCTTGCGATGAAACAAACGCCAGGCCTGCGCAGACAGTGCAGCACAGTCAAAGCGAAAGCGGGTAGAGCAGCGATTCAAGATCCCGTAGTAAGTTCTTTTGGGGCCACGAATGCAAGCACAGTAGCAAGGGACCCACTACGCCATAAATCATAATTTTAAGTGCGGAGCACTCTAGGAGGGGCCTGGGCTGTCGTATTGTTGCATGCTGTCGTCGCTTGGCGTAATGCCGGAAAAACCACGTATGAAAATAGAAAAAAGGAGTGAGCAAGCGAAAAATAGAAAGAGAGAGAAAGAAAGGGAAGAAATAGGAAGAAAAACAGAAATAAATAGAAATAAACAGAGAGAGAACACAGAAAATGTTCGTAAAGAGAGAAAGATAGCACAAAAGAAGGAGAAAACCGAAGAGAAAGAAACGCGGCTGCCCAGCTCCGCATTTCCTTCAGGCTTGGCACCACTAGGGCGAGGCTGCCTTATTATTTTTTTTTATGTCAAGTTCAGAAGGACACACTACGCTATTATTCATGAAGGAAAGAAGTGGAAATTTCAAGGGCTCGTTTTTTTCTTGTTAGACACAATATTAAAGAGAACTAACAGACAATAATACATCATTGCCTGTTAGTTCTCATTAATATTACGCTATTATTCGTGATTCTGCGGAGAAGCGTGGTACGCGTTACACATCTGCAAGGCATTGCGGGTTTTTTGGTGATGCGGTGGTTGATGATGATGAAAAATTATGGCTGAGCCCTTTGTAATGTATAAAAAAAAGTTAATTGTGGTGCACAACTGGCTGAGACATATTAGCGCTAAATAAAGCTGACGGACACAAGAAAGAAGACGAGGACAGGCGCTACACTGTAAAAAATCGTTGTAAATTTACAAATATTATACAGAAAATTTCTGTACTGAGAAAGAAACTTTCTGTAAGTGTGACATGACGGAACTCTGTTAAAAAGAGAAATCGAAATTTTCTGTTATTTGCGACCTTCAGAAAATCAAACGACTCAAGGTTGAATTTCGACTGTTTTAAATTATTCTAAGGTTACGAGCTGGAATAAAATAATATTTTATGGTTTTCTGGTCTCACGCAAAATGCTATTTTGCGTGATTGATGTTCGAATCAATTTCTGCGGTTCTACGTTCGTGCCCCGCGGACTCCTGCATTTACAAGATGGCTACCGCTCACGTTGAAGCGCGGCTACGCTCGGCTGCAGTGTGAAGTGTTCTCCAGTTCACTATAGCGCGGCTGCGCTACCCTTCTGCTCGTACTTTTGTGTGCCCGCAATTGAAAGGTTCGTGGTTTGTTTTTTACTAAAGTTCCTTACCGTAAGATCTCGTTTATGTATCTGCCCGCTTTCGAAGTTCACTCTCGCATGGTTTCTAATTCAGCTCAGCGTGGCCTCGGCAATGCGCGCGATCACATGGTTGTGCGTGAGCCACAATTTTTTCCACGCTTTCGTCAAAATACTGATGAGGCCTTGTAAACGGGTGTTTGAGGGAGCACCTGCTGTTGCACCACAATTATACCTTTATTGGCAGCGGCCGCGTACGTCAAAGTATACGAAACTGCACTTGGACGGTTGCAGTGCGCGTCTTACAGCGTTCGCCGCGCACTTTATGCGCGTTCCCTGCGGGCAACTATTAACGAGGTTTTGCTGTACAGGAATATGCGATGTATTTGTTCGCCTTATCCGCTTTGTTTCTATATCACGTCATACCTGAGTACATTGTGTTTCTGCACCTATTTCTTTCTTGTTGCTTGCCCTAATTCACTTTAAAAATTAATGAAGCGCGTATAAGTGTCAAATCAGCTCACCAGCTCACCGAGCAACGTTATCCACTGAGCATAGCATTTTTGTAATGGAAAGTGCAAATGTTTTCTTTGTGTGTGTGTGTGTGTGTGTGTGTGTGTGTGTGTTTGTGTGTGTGTGTGTGTGTGTGTGTGTGTGTGTGTGTGCGCGCGCGTGCCCGTGCGTGCCCGTGCGTGTGCGTGTGTGTGTGTGTGTGTGTGTGTGTGTGTGTGTGTGTGTGTGTGTGTGTGTGTGTGTGTGTGTGTGTGTGTGTGTGTGTGTGTGTGTGTGTGTGTGTGTGTGTGTGTGTGTGTGTGTGTTTGTGTGTGCATAGCCGAGAGCAATAATGTTGGGGATCGGTGTGCGGTGATTAGTGTTTCGTAGTGGTCATTGCATGATAAGTTCTGCTTGGTTGAATAATACTATGTACCCTTATCGTTGCTGGTGGGAATATGAGAACGCCTGGCTTCTTGGCGTGGTATTATTACGTCACCTCGCGCACGAAGCGCTGGGTTCCGGGCGTAAAATAGATAACCAGACGTCTGGGACACGTTCACTCGGCAAACTTCTACTTCGAGCGACTAGCCGATGGGACTCGGGGCCTGATGAGTTCACGCGGTACCTTGCGTCATCGCTCGTCCGCCTGCGCTGGGGTGGAGCACGTCTTCTTCTCGGTAGGAGAACCTCTGCGCGTTTCGCGTTAGCATGTGCAGTGCTGCAGCTCGCATGAAATCGACGTTCTTATCCTTGGTTTACACACAGCGGCGTGAGGCCGCGAGCATCCCTGGAAAGTGGGCTGATGTGCGCTCGTAGTTCAGGCGGTGACCCGTGGCGCATGTCACATGTGATCCCTCATTGGAGCTATTCTAGCTGCGCTGTTCTAACTTCGCGTGGCGGCATGTTGCAGACACCGATGGTGACGACTGTTAAACAATCCCGGGTTCTGGAGAAGCTGACTTTGTTGTTAGTGGCGTATTGAAAGGCGAATACATCTTTCTTTGGCTCTCGCCCCTGTTTTGTTGCTATGTTGCTACGTTTCAATACCACAACTAGAATGTCTGCTGCTCAATAAAAATATTGTCCTAACATTTTAATTACCTTCATATGCTTTTTGGAGCACCTGTGTACAGCAGTTTTAATACCTACTCATCGTAGAATAACCTTCATAACTTTATTATTGCAGGAAAGTACAAGCTAAGGTGATGTCGGTGATGTGCCGTGCTCCCCTTTCATCATTTCCAAGGGTATATCGACGAATACTTGCAATATATTGCTGAATATTTCTTAACAGTAAATATTTTGTTCCAGGAGGAAGCTTTCTGACTGCCGGGGCTTTTACCTTCTGCATTGATACACATGCTGTGATAGAAACTACCACACCATACCAGGCATTCAAGATGATGTCCTTCACGCACTTCGCCGTTAATATTGAATACCGCAAGGACGTCAGCCTTACCCTGGAGTTCACATAAAGGTGAAATTTAATGTGATTTTTCTGACGTTTTGATGGAGATTCATCCAACTAACGTTGATAAAGCAACATTAAGAAAGTACAAAAGTAGACACTGTGAAATTTCCAAAATCTTATACTACACTCTCATTTGGCTAAGCCAAAGAGGGATTCTGATGGAGTGAACCACCAACTTGAAATCTTCAGCTTAAGTGGAAAACAGTTTGCGGGAAATCTAAACTGCCATAAAAGTTTTTAATTAATAAGGATAGTATACGGAACGGTTGATGTGGGAAGTACCAGTAACCACTGTTCGATGAGTATGTCGAAGAGAGCAATAGCCAGTACGTTTTTTTTTCATTAATTTATATAAGTGCTACACGCACTTTTTGTTTCGCAGTCCTACTGCTGGAGCAATGAGTGTGATCGGGCTAGTTGGTATGTCATAATAATGGGCAGAAAGAAAAAGACAGACAAAAACAAGGGACCGAGGATGATGGGCGTTTCAAACGAGAATTCCTAATTAAAACGGGCACAGATTGCGTCAGCGACACATATATCAGTTTACTTGGTAGCGACACGCGACCTTTTCAAATATCTCTCTGTTTAAAATGGATAACATATGTACGCATGTGCTTGACACTGAGTATGCTCTTTCCCTGCTTGTCTGGGGCAGTCCATTAAAACCCGCTATAAAAATAGCGCCCGTGAAGTCCTGTCATCCACTTTGTCCGTGTGCAGTCGCGCTACAATGGCTTCAGTATAATTTTCTGGAAATCTAAATTGTGAAGTCAACAGTGCCTATCATGCAGTCGTGCTTGTGCAGATAGTACATGCATACCTCTACAGTAAATCCTCGTTAATTCGCACCCCGTTAATTTGAAAAATCGCATAATTCTGTCGTGTTCTCTGATCTCGGCAAGCACATGTGTTGTTTAATGATCGTTCTTTTGCTGCACTAAAAATGTAACAGGGGGGACGACACGAGAACACAGAAGTGCGCACTTCTGTGTTCTCGTGTCGTCCCCCCTGTTACATCTTTAGCGCAGCAAAAGAACGATGCCGTACCAACTAGTTCCCATTGAATCCTTATTGTTTAATGACATCTTTGTTTTGTTTAATGACATTGTAGCTTTGTTTTGACTTCGAAGCTATGCGCACAATCTCACAAAACTCAAGCATGGTGAAAGCTATTGAAGATAAAGACCTTCAGCGGCGCTCCGCAAGTTGGCATAAAACTCGCTTGCTACAATGTGATGGACGAACAATGACTTGTCGGCCACTTTTACGGCGAAAAATTTGTCACATGCACGTGGGGGTGTTGCTGATGGCGGTACATAATAAGGGATGGGTTGAGAACACGTTTCAACTTAACCTTTTTTAGGCCCAGTGATTCAAATAGGAATCCTCAATTTTATAGGTTATAGTAATAATAGCTGGGGTTTTACGTCCCAAAACCACGATATGATTATGAGGGACGTCTTAATGGTGGGCTCCGGAAATTTTGACCACCTGGAGTTCTTTAACCAATTTTGTAAGTAAGTCAGCAACCACCTGATAAAAAAAAAGGTTTTTCTCCCACTAGGACTCATATTTAGCATCTGCTCTAACTATACTGCCAACCTTGTGCACATAGAAAAGTGAGGTCACGTGTGAATGGAGAAATTACAGAAGCGGTTGCGCTGTTCCCCAATTGGCTGAGGCAGCGTCTTTCATCGTGCTAAAGCAAGCACATTAGGGGGCCGGGTTGGCGTAGGCTGTGATCGTATGCTGTCGTCGTCGCTTGGCGTAACGCAGGCAAAACCAGGAAGAGTACAGCAGTCTGTGCGCGCGCTCGCGCCAAGGCGAAGTCTTCTTCTTCTTGTTCTTCGAGCGCCTTGATGATAATAAGTGCGGAACACTTTAGGGGCCCGGGCTGTCGTATGTTGTCGTTGCTTGGCGTAACGCAGGCAAAACCACATAAAAAATATAAAAAAAGAGGAAGCAAGCGCGAAATAGAAACAGAGAGAAAGAGAAAATAGGAAGAATTGAAAGCGGGAGCACAGGAAATCCGTCATACTTGGTGCGTCAGACCGGAAGGTCACGTGACAATTTTTTGAAAAAAAGGCGTGCCGAAGCGATACTGGTCACGAAAAATGGCATGCCGTCTCAAATACCCAACTGGACCGTTTATTATTTGCGCTGGCGTGTAGTGCTCATCTGTTTCTTTGTTAAACTCGAAAGAAGTGCAAAGAACTCGTTCCCTTGTCTGCGAGCAGTAGAGCCGCAGTGGCTGCCGCCTAGTTATAAGCTGTACAGTGAAAGAAAAAGCGGAAATTGCGGTTTTCCTTGAGTACAGCACGAACGGTACACATAAGCACTACGCACAAAACGCAAAGAATAAGAGGTACATTTATAATTATTTGGGACGGCTTGCCGTTTTTCCTGAGCACATTCTGCTGCGCCGCGCCTTGTTTCAAAAATTGTCACGTGAGCTTCTGGTCCAACGTACCAAGGATGACAGATTTCTTTCGCTCCCGGGGCGCTCAGTTTAGGTTTCGCCTAGATCAGAGCCTTGAAATTCGGTGATTATTACCCTACAACTCTTCCATATAAACAATGGTCCTGAAGCTAATAATTACAAAGTTAATTAAAGCGTTTTTAATTACTCATTTGAATGTAACTTTAGGTGTGACAAAGTTTGTCCCCCCTTGACGTAGAGTTCGTTTGCGAAGACTACAAGGGCCTGAGTGTCATAATATTTTTATAAAAAATATTGTTTAAAAAAAACACCTTGTATACTGCGGCTGAATCTGTATAGCCCACTATCGTCGGTATTCAGGAGTAAAATTTGCATCTGACTCTTGGAACATTTCATTTGGGCTTGAATTATACCGTAGAACAAGTCTGAATCAGAGCGAATGAACTATACATGAATATTTCGAAACAAAATTATCACCATCCTGGTGTTTCCGTCGATGTCGTTCTTTGTTGCTTGGTCGTAATGGCGATAACTGTACTTGTAGAGCGAGTGGTCGTCCCAGGCAAAAGGCGCACCATACTGGACTATCTGCAGTGTTTGTTCGTTCTTGGCATCTACTGAAGGCGTTTAAAAAATGTCTGAGCTCTTCCTCTTCTTATCTCATTTTATGCCACTCCATTTCGGATCACTTATTTTTTGAGAAATAGACCGGTGCCCCATATCTACAATTCAGTGGTCTTCTACTTCAAGTGTACACCATCTTGGAGCGAAAGAGGGACATGATACTGTCGCGCAAAACTTGAAAAGAAACACTAAAAGGCGGACAGAAGTCGGAAAGTTGGCCTCTTGCGCTTTATATTCGAGTCTCTCCCTGCAACGTCATGTCCGTCACTAAGTACCAACGAAAGCACGATAGGAAAGAGACTAGCACACAAATGAAACAGATTGGATGCGGCCATGTTGGTTGTTTTGGTCATGATTGTTGACGCAGCGCTAGTTTAATTGGTCTGGCTTGATCTGATTGAAGCTGATGCAGGATTTGGCAAATTTTTCATCCGAAACCGCCATTTTAAGTTCATTTTGCCCCAGTTTGATTAATATTGTTTTAAAAGTGAAAGATACTTAGGCGCGCTTTACGCTCCTGTGAAATTAAGCCTAGTTTGTTTCTCGATTTGGCCCTTTTAGAAAAAAAAATAAAACACATAACGGTTATCTTAGTTATGTATTGCAAATTTAAATTTTGGTAATTGAGCATTATGCTATCCCATCGAAATCATTTTTCAAGTAAGAAATTAAAAGTAATCAATATAATACGAAGTAACAATTTGTAAATAATTTGGCAAGGAATTTCTTTTCATTGAAAAGTACGAGCTCTGATTTTTCTTTTTTTGTTTGGACTACCATGATCACGCGCATCTAAAATTGTGAAAGCCAGTCTGCTTACGCTGAAAGGGCCTGGGCCTGAAATTATGGCCCTAAAGGGTTGTCTTGAACGGGGTCTTGAATCGCAGACACATTGTGAACGATGTCCTGAATGACAATGAATGCCTCGTTGTTTATTTTTTCTAATGTCTTTTGCCACTTGTTAATTTTTTTTCTTGATACTCTATAATTCGGCATTACGTTAATTGGGATATTCTTTTCCGGCCCCTTGAAGTCTGAACTAACCAGCTTTCACTATATATATATATATATATATATATATATATATATATATATATATATATATATATATATATATACATACATGTATGTGCGTGTTTTTTTTGTATTGGTCTATGAGACCTTGTTCTGTGATGAGCACTATTTCGTTCAGAGCCGTTACACTGCAAAAACTGACATTTTGTGAAGCATAATGTAACTTTCTAGAAATGAGCCGCCTTCTGGATCATGAGGTTTTATTTTTTTTTTCACTGATTCCACCCAGCAGACCTTAAAGAGGCAATACGAGTGTTTCTTGAGTGCTTTACCAACATAATCGTTGTTGTTCTCAGTGTGCCCAATTGAGTTCACCATAGTGATGCAGTAGCCGATATAAAAACCATCATTATTCTCTTTTAGGGCAATCGCAGCACTGAGCCCAGACAGAGGGACCAAGGTTGAGAAGTCAAGGAAGCAGCACTGCATCGCACCAATAGTGGCCAACTTAATGAAAGCTCTACGAGACGGCGAATTTTAAATGTGTTCGAAAGCCAGTTTGAATCTACAGTGGCAAGTTGTATGCTGTTTTCATACTTTTTAAGCTGTTTACTTACATGCAGCATTTTCTGTGCATAAATAAAGATGCGTTTTTTTTAATATGAAAGGAGAATCCAGTGAAACATGTCTGTTTTTAATGCGTTATTTACTAGGGTGCTAGAAACATCTTCCTGCGGGTGTAGCTCCACGAACTTCAAGGCAATACTTAAATAACACGAAGGCACTAACAGAAGACGTATTCTTTGTTACTTGATATGCAGACCAGCACTTACAACGTGTCTTTAAGCAAAAATTATAGCAGTGAAATAACAGGTAAATGACAAGAGAAAGCAGAGTTCTTTCTGTGATTGAAAACTGAAGCATGTTTTTAAGCATGAAAGTTCTGTACAGAAAACAGAAATTAATTATGAAATAACCGAAAGAAGGGAAACAGAAAACAGAGCTTTTATCTGTAAGGCAGAACTGAAAATTGTGTTTTAAGCAGACAATTTCTGTAAAAATTATGTAAACGTAAAACGAAAAAACTATGTTAAAACACAGAAAACCTGAAAACAGAAAACATAGCTTTACAGACATTTTCTGGCAAGAGAGCTGCCAGATATTTTCTGTTTTTTTCAGAAAATATTTTTAACAGAAAATTGTGTTTTAAGCAGACAATTTCTGTAAAAGTTATGTAAACGTAAAACGAAAAAATATGTTAAAACACAGAAAATCTGAAAACACAAAACATACCTTTACAGACATTTTCTGGCAAGAGAGCTGCCAGATATTTTCTGTTTTTTTTCAGAAAATATTTTTTACAGTGTACCCATAACGGTTTATTAGTAGGGAAAGGTTTCACACATATATCCTTTTGTGACGCATGCGCAGAAAGAATGAACCAACACGTGTATATCAGAGGCGGTTCAATTCATGCGCAACCGCCTCTGATATACACGCGTTGGTTCATTCTTTCTGCGCATGCGTCACAGAAGGATATTTATGTGGAACCTTTTTCTTCTAATAAACAGCTGTGAGTGGTGCGTGTCCTCGTCTTGTTTCTTGTGTCCGTCAGTTTTATTTAGCGCTAATATGTCTCAGCCTTTGTAATGGATTGGAAGATTTTAACGACCCACTAGCTCCGTGATTCACATAATGTGACGCGCGGTCGTTATTTTACTCTCCTACTACGCTATATTACATACCTTAACATCAGAGAGAGAGCGATAATGAATCATATGGGGCAGCGCTAGAACGAATACAAGGACGAGAAAAGACAGGGAATCCTAACCAACTAGCCCACCTTTCCGTTATTCTGAGAGAGAGATAACTTTATTGAATTCCCGAGGAAATGGATCGTGGAGACTTTATGGGCTGCACTGGCAACCAATACAAGTACACTTGCAAGGTAGCCACTACGCTATAAATCATTATAATTTTAGTGAGGTAGGGAAGCATTCATTATGCCATTATTTGTCATTCTGGGAGAAGTGTGATACCTGCGACACGCCTGTACGGAATTATGTGTATTTTGTTGATGTTGTGGCTGAAGATGATGAAGGATTATGGCTGAGCCTTTTGAAATGGGTTGGAAGCATGGCATCCAACGACGCACCGGTTACGCAATTCACGTTGTGTGACGCCTGGTTACATAATTCATATTGTATGACACCATGGTTGTTATTTTACTCTTCTACCACGCTATAATACACTGTTAACGTTGTTCCTGCCCGACACGAGGCCTGTATAGGGTCTTATTGCGAAGGAGTTCTAAGCCCCGGCATGGCTGTGTGGTAGTATACTGGGCTGCCACGTATAGGGGCAAGGTTTGATTTCCGTTCCATTCTCGATATTTTTTTTATTTATTTCGTCTTTTACTTACTTCGCGCGATAGCGATTACGGACACCGGTGTCGGCGGCGTCGGACAACTGCTGTGCCAAAAAGGGCCGTTGTTGTGATTTCATAAACAGGCTGCGTAAACAGGGTGTGTGTGCTCGAGCCGACGTTTCGACAAGTGGACTTGTCTTCTTCAAGGCTGGGCGTCGGGTGTGAGATCATCCGGCATGTTAATTACGTGAGAAAAGCGCATGTCATATAATACATATAATAAAAAAATCATACTTTCTCGAAGCATTCAAGCGATAAATAGTTCAGCTGATTTTCCTTCGGTGGTTGTAATTACCATGATACGTGAGGCTTCAAATGAAAACCCAGAATTCATTTCCTTGCCGCCAGCTTCTTGCCACAATTTCATTGTCTTCACTTTCTGTACGCATGGGTACGAAGTACGAGAGCGCCGTTCTTCTGGAGGAAGTGCGCAGTGTGGACCCCACTGTGCCGTTGTCCTTGACCTTAACCCTGGCCGGACGATACTACGAACCTAGATTTGCAGACCCGCGCTCGCCCAAGGATGAGGAGTTTGGACTATTTAAACCCTGCCAAGATTTCAACTCGTCCCGCTACGGCGATCCCGTTTCGGTAAGCCTGCTCAGCCGTTCCCCTCTGGCAACACACTCTGCATTCAAATATTAGTCTTCCATTGCTGGTCGCGAGATGTTAGTTTCTGCACAGCCGCCCTGCTTGGGAAGGCATGTGTTATGTGAGGCCTGAGATGCCACCTTTGCTTGATAGCTTCGTCGTTCCCTCTGCATAAGGGACTGATGCTCTGTGTGAATGACAAAGAGGGAAACTAAATGTTATCGGCAATACAATGCTCATCAAAGAAATCAGTGAAGTGCTATGGATACACCGTATAGGGCATATACAGTATACCCACGATTACACGCAGCCAAATTTCCCATGCGGCTAGCTCTCTACATTGCCTGATATTAGTTCAGTTCAGTAAAAATCCGGCGGCTACTACGCACTATGCGAATCGGCGTAATGCGATGCAGTCAGCAAGGAGCTGCATACACCACCTTGTACTGTACTGTTACGCCTCGCTTCCTTGCTACCACCGATTCGCGATCCATTGTAGCCTTCATGAGTACGAGGTGCAAATTTCAAGTTGGTACTTTATAAGCTATGAATATCAGCAAACCCTTATTCCATACCACTCCCTATTCTGATGATATCCTTTAAAAACGAAACTGTACGAGGGCCTAAGCAGATACACGGAGTCTGAATATTACTGCGGACGGTATGCCAAATGTACCATTACACAATTTACTAGGAGAGAAGCTCTTAAAGCTCGAGGTAAAACGTCGGGTGTCCGCAAAAAACTGTCCGCGTCGTTGCTTATCAGCCGCGCCCACCGACGGAGAAAGTACGAGCAGCAGCCGCGCCGAGTTTGCCCGCCGCGCGAGCTGAGCGACGAAAAGCCCGCGCTTCTTCACGGGGTGGTACAGCCAGCTTTGTAGGTTAGTTCTACCGCTGGAGTTCAGACATTCTTCCACAGCCTGTGACCGGCAGTGGTTCGACTCTACTTTGTCTACGCCAAGGAAAGACCAAGCATCAACCAAGAAGGCCACGTTAAGCCCCTCAGATGAACCAGCTTCGCGATTTCTTAAGCTTTCCGTGGCTAGTACAAAGTTGTCCCTTTTTGTTTTACGAAAACGAAGCCCCAGCTGACATTCCGCATTAACTATACTCATTACCAAGTAGGACGGGTGATTTCGTAGCAAAAGCCGCCTACAAAATTTTCGCGGTGACTGTCGTAGATGTGTACCGGAGATGCAACAATATTGTTCCGTTCGTTTCTTCCATTTAATTCGAGGCTAAGTACTACGTGCGTGCCGTTATCGCATCCACTACGCATTACGAAATACCACATATGCGCAGCGACTACGTTACCTGCCAGTTACCCGCGTCTGTGCTATTAGACAGCAACCAGCGTACGCCTAGTCAGTAACTAGTAAAGAACTGGTATAATATTGGGCATGTGAAATGCCCCATTTCGGAAGATTGCCTTTCGTTCAGACTAACTCTTCAACGACATCTCATATTTTTAAGCTTATATCTTCCCCTGAATTGCTCTCTTGTATTGGAACGTGACGTAAATGCGTTCTTACGTCATACGGTGTTTCCTGGATATTCAAAATAATACCGACCACAGTTACAAGCGCGCTATTGCGATCTGAAACTTCCACGCCTCATGGGAAAGTCGTATGTCACCAAAGTTCGTGATTCAATAAGTTGAACAGCTGAGCAGGTTCACTTGGAGTTTCACATTTTATATATATTTATCATCTTATACGATAGGGTTAAGGCTTGGCCGCGTTGGTAGATAGTGAAAAGAAAGGAAAACAGCGCTGAAATTTTGTCGATCACAAAGAAAGACGGACGACGACAGGCGCTGACGACAAGCGCCTGTCGTCGTCAGTCTTCCTTTGTGTCCGTCTTAATTTCAGCGCTGTTTTCCCGTCTTTGCATCTTATACTCTAAACATCAACCGAGAACTTGGAAAGCTTTTAGCCGTGATAATCGAAATAGCATGAACATTCAACCAGAACAAGCTTTTGTTGGAGTGTTGGTAAATGTTTCATTTCGATGCCTTGTCTTTTTCAGGAGGTGTGTGGATCTTTGCTAGTGGATTGGAAATATGAGAGCAACGTGAAAAACCAATACGCATACGCATTCAGCAAGTCAGCGAGCCGTACGATAACATATGACACGAAGGGAACATTGCAGATCAAGGCAAGCTATATTGCTTTTGTTTAACAAAAAAGTCACAGTTTCACCGCAAGGGTGAAGCAATGAATGCGATAGCAACAAATTCTAATGTTATTCGAACTGAGGCTGGCAGCGAACTCTTTTGGATCCGATCTCACGCAACTCTATAAAATGCTTGTTTAAGAGCGTACGGCCGCTCCATGGACACTATTAGGACAAACTCCTCGGCAGCCGCCCGCTGTCGGCTGCTGAGATTGCGAGATAAAAACGCGTGCGCCGGCGACGACCGCGCTCGTAAAACCAAAGGTCGCAGTGGCTGCATGATGGACCCCCCCCCCCCCCCTCGCGTCTTTCCGCGCTTGTTAAAAACGCGCGGAGCGCTTCCTCTCTTCTTGAGCATTTCCCGGCTGGTCGAACAGGCGGGGGGGGATCTTATCGCATACGCCTCGGAGCAACAGAGATGGGCCGGCTCGTTTGATGTCCGCTTCAGCCGCGTTTGTCGCCCCCCGCTCCCGCGCTGTTACCCGCGGGTAGAACGTACGATGCGCTGGGGGATCTATCAATTTGGACTTTATAAGCGAAATGACGGTGACGGCAACGGCAACGGCGACGGAAAAAAAACCCCTCGAGACTGTCCAATAATTGCTATCGCAATAAAAAAAAAAAAGACAGGCAATATTTCATGCTGTTCTTTTTTTTTCACAGCGATCTGTAGCACATACTCTCCGCCGCGGTGGAGCAGTGGTTACAGTCCTCGGCTGCTGACCCGAAAGTCGCAGGTTCGATCGCGGCGGCCGAGGTCGCATTTCTGTGAAGGCGAAATGGTAGACGCTTGTTTACTGTGCGATGTCGGTGCACGTTAAAGAACACCAGATGGTCAAATTTTACGGAGCCCTCCACTATGGCGTGCCCCATAATCATATCGTTGTTTTGACGCGCACAACCCCAGATATTATTGTTATCTGTAGCACATACCACTGCAGCGCCTCCGAGGAGGCGCTGCACATAATTACGTCTTGCACTTCTTTGCGTTAGTTTAGACGTGTGACCAGGCCCGTAACCAGAGGGAAGGGGGGGGGGGGGGGCTGGGTCCTGGGCCCCTTCCAAAATTTGGATGGAGGGGGGTGTTTTACCAAGCATAAGTAATGAAAATACGGGTTTTCCAAGGCCTTCAACAGGTGTCCCCCCCCCCCCCCTCCCGAAAAAAATTCCTGGCTACGGGCTTGCGTGTGACAGCACATGAAGCGGAAATTATGAGCTGAATTATGAGTGGAACTTATCAGTTGACTTGCTGTACGATTGTTCCGTTAGTGAATTCTATCGGCTCTTGAAATTGTCAAAAAGCCGTACGTTCACGAACGCATGAAGAAAGACAACACTGAAGAGCCTGTGCACGTCTTTATTCATATGTGCCTGAACATGCGTTTTATTTTTTGAGCGCTGCTTCTTCAAGATGTACATTTTACAATATGAGAGTACGAACGCTCTATCAGCCACGGCAGGAGGAGAGATGGGGTGCTATGCAGGATTGGCCGAGTTTGGCGAAACTCGGAATTTTTTCGAGCTCTGGCGACACCAACTTTTGAACGAGCTAACAGTACGAAAAGGTCAAATCCATGCCTCAGCGCGCGCTGCGTTCCATTGGTTACGATGGAACTCGGTATCACGTACAGGGCGGTCGACAAAGTTGGAATGAGTCTTCAAAGTAGAGGTTTCTTCTTTAATTTGTTTGTCGTTCCACTGAGTGCTGAGGTGCACCCATGCAAGCAGTGACTTCTTATTTTTCCGGGGGGGGGGGGGGGGGCAGACCTGGAGTGCGGCTCGAAGCAGCGAAGGGAGGGGGAGAGGTAGCGGGGGGGGGGGGGGTCCCTATGAGATGACACGTAATCACCCCGCTACAAGGAGGGTACCACTATTCATCATCGTCATAAGGGGCACCTGCACCAGTGAAGGCCTTTTACATTGTGTCGGCTAACTACGGGGTGTCCCCAAATAAGACGTCCCGCGAATCTATGAACAGTGAACTTCTGCGGTTTGACTCATCCAGTAGAAATTTCTTTGAATACGTGTTTTACTGGTCGCATTTTTCCTAAAATATTGCATGACTGTACCATCAGCACAAAAAAAAAAACGAGTCGATTTGTAGCAAAGTCGACAGCTGGGCTAGTTGGTATGGTTCCATATTGTTTAAAGCGCAACGGACAGGACCAGGAAAGTATGCCAGGAAGGGCCACTTGGTATGCCAAGCGAGGCATTTGCCCTCCCGACCTTCAGTTCATCTGTGGTCCCCTGCAACCGTCAGTGGGCCATTCCCGTAGGCTCTGTCGGATTCTTTCTTCGGAATGGTGGCGCCAGGTGCGTTTCTACAAGGACTGCCTTCGGACTGTGTGTTACGTCAGGTACGATAACATGCATCACTACCGAGCTTTGAGCGGATGGTACAGGACTTCACAGCAAATTACGGACTTTTTGTGGATGTCTGTGCTTCCCCATTTGCCTAGGAAGACTAATGCCTGGTTCACGGTAGCGGCACGGCGGCTCGCCGTTTGCCGTTTGCCGTTCTCAGGCCGCCGTGCGCGGGCTGTTTCGTTCTGCCTGGTTCACGGTGGCGGCAAGCCTGCCGTAACGGCGCGGTGCCGTAGACCGTCGGCCGCCGCCGCCCGCGAGAGAGCTGTTCAAAGTGCACGGCAAACTTCACCGGCGAGACGATCGCGTGACACGACGCAATCTCGCAAAAAACGTGAGACGACGAGAATTCACGATGTGCGCATCAGATGGGCTGTGAAACGACGCCATGATCGACGCGGACCGTTTTTCTGCCGTGAAAAAGTCTGCCTTGTTCGCTGGAACCTAACAAGCCTCTCAACGACACCGAGTACGTTGTGTTTACTATGTGAATGCGCTCATTTTGGTGTGTTCCCTGCAGCTGCGGCGCCGGCTCGTTTTCTTCCCCGCGCTGCCCCTTGCGCCGCTTCGTGTGGCTCGTCCTTTTTCGACGACGATCTTTCTCCGGCGATCCCTCGCGTTCCTGAATTTCATCATCGCTTGGTGCCCTGAGAAAGAACACTTGCATTGTCTCAGCCTGCGTTCATGCGCTTTCGTAGCGAGAACGACGTTTGTTTCCTTACCTTTGATGCCAAATTCCACCCCGATGATGGTCCACCGGTTCATTTTCAGCTATGTGTCTTTGTACTCGGGCGTTGTCATACAAGAAACTGTAGTGTCTTACGGTTTCAAGAAATTCTTCCATTGGAAACTCCATACCTCAAATAAAGGCAAGAAACGCGGAGCGTAATACAAGCCGCTCAGCGTCCCCTGTTTCTGCTTTTCGCGTCGTCTGCTTCTCCCCCGAAGACGACGCGAAAAGCAGGCGCGGGAGAAGCAGACGACGCGGCGCGGCGTAGTCATGGCAACCGCTCCTCCGCCGCTGATTGGCCGCGTCGTTCTCCGGCAAACGGAAAACGGCACGAAAATGGGTCTCGGACCTATTCTCCGAACGGCAAAGAACGGCAGACGTGCGCGAACGAAACAGCCCGCGCACGGCGGCCTGAGAACGGGAAACGGCAAACGGCGAGCCGCCGTGCCGCTACCGTGAACCAGGCATTCGCGCACGTCTGCCGTTCTTTGCCGTTCGGAGAATAGGTCCGAGACCCATTTTCGTGCCGTTTTCCGTTTGCCGGAGAACGACGCGGCCAATCAGCGGCGAAGGAGCGGTTGCCATGACTACGGCGCGCCGCGTCGTCTGCTTCTCCCCCGCCTGCTTTTCGCGTCCTCTTCGCGGGAGAAGCAGACGACGCGAAAAGCAGAAACAGAGGACGCTGAGCGGCTTGCATTACACTCCGCGTTTCTTGCCTTTATTTGAGGTATGGAGTTTCCAATGGAAGAATTTCCTGAAACCGTAAGACACTACAGTTTCTTGTATGACAACACCCGAGTACAAAGACACAGAGGTGAAAAATAAACCAGTGGACCATCATCGGGGTGGAATTTGGCATCAAAGGTAAGGAAACAAACGTCGTTCTCGCTACGAAAGCGCATGAACGCAGGCTGAGACAATGCAAGTATTCTTTCTCAGGGCACCAAGCGATGATGAAATTCAGGAACGCGAGGGATCGCCGGAGAAAGATCGTCGTCGAAAAAGGACGAGCCACACGAAGCGGCGCAAGGGGCAGCGCGGGGAAGAAAACGAGCCGGCGCCGCAGCTGCAGGGAACACACCAAAATGAGCGCATTCACAGTAAACACAACGTACTCGGTGTCGTTGAGAGGCTTGTTAGGTTCCAGCGAACAAGGCAGACTTTTTCACGGCAGAAAAACGGTCCGCGTCGATCATGGCGTCGATTCACAGCCCATCTGATGCGCACATCGTGAATTCTCGTCGCCTCACGTTTTTTGCGAGATTGCGTCGTGTCACGTGATCGTCTCGCCGGTGAAGTTTGCCGTGCACTTTGAACAGCTCTCTCGCGGGCGGCGGCGGCCGACGGTCTACGGCACCGCGCCGTTACGGCAGGCTTGCCGCCACCGTGAACCAGGCATAAGAATGCTGCAGCGGAAGCGACGGTGTTGACCTTAGGCGGAGCTCAAGTTCCGGACACCTACAAAAAGTTACTCCAATTGGGTCCAAAGTACTGCTTTGATGCCACACCTACGCCCGTCGAAAAAGTATGTATTGCAAGGACTGTTTCTCGCTTTGTTCCTGAGGACCAAAAGCTCGGGTGCATCGAAGAGTGTGCTGGTGTTCTCGGTCGTTCTTCTTGTGAGCCTCGCAATCAAGGACAACTCCGCCCCCTTATTAATTTCGCCGTTTCTCACCAGCTTGGAATCTTGACTTCGGATAAAGAAGGTTTTTTTGTTGTGCTTCCCGAGGCTCTCTTCAGAGAAAAGGCATCTGAAGCCTTAGATAAGAATTTTCAGCTGACCTCACTAACAGAAAGAAAGGTTAAAGAAAAGGCCCTAGCGCTTCTAGGTGAACTTAACCTCACCAGAACGGCTAACGAGGTTAAGAGGGCAAAAGGTCTTCATTTGGAAATATTCTTCTCTATCAAAACTCACAAAGAGGACATGCCCTTCAGAGCAATAGTGTCTGAACGGGGAACATGGCAACATGCAGTTTCTGGCTATCTTCAGAGGCACCTATCGGCGCTTGACGTTGCCGATCCGTTTCGTGCTCACAATTCTGAAGCTGTTGTCCAGTATCTTAAGTTTAGCAATCCAGGTGCATGCTCTGCTTTTAGCATAGATGTTAAAGATGTTTTTTTATTCCTTGCCACATGACCGTCTTTTGCAAAATGTCAAGGAGTGTATCTGCGAGGATAACGACGAAGTTAGTTTCCGCGATAAGGCTGGCATCAGTGTTGAATGTTTTATGGAATTACTGTCTTTCTACCTTGTGTCGACCCTTGTAGGATGGGGTGGGAATTTGTTCCTACAGTCGTCGGGGGGTCTGTATAGGGTCTAGGGTTGCGCCCATCTTGTGTGACATATATCTTAGCAAATTTGACAGGATGCTGGAACTTAATTTGAATGGCTTAAGCAAGCGAATCTTCCGGTATGTAGATGATTTTCTTATTTTTATTCCAAGTTTCGACATTGGAAGGCTCGTTGTAGACATCCTTAAGGTTTTCAAGGAAGTTAGTTTTGGTCTCACCTTCACGTTTGAACTTCCCAAAGACCAGCGCCTACAGTTTTTAGGTCTTGAAGTAGCATTTTCACATGACCACACGTGTTGGATGTTCTGCCGCAGGTCAACAAAACCACTTTTAAGTTACAAGTCATCTCATTCTAAAACAGTCAAAGACGGCATTGCGCTTTCTTGCTTCCGTTCAGCAATCACAAAATCATGTAGTCACCTCATTATCACTAGCTTCTCCCTTCAATTAGATAGACTGTTGCTTTCCGCCTTCCCGCCGCAGACCTTGGTTGTCCAGTGTGAAAGGCTTTTGAAGCAGGTTAAAGCGTAGTTTGTATCACAACGTACAGATGAAAAAAAAAAAAAAAAAGGAACGTCGCTGTCATTCCCTACGCGCACAAGCTTTCCCACTGTCTAAAAAAAAGTTGGTGCCCGCTACGGCGTACAGGTGGTTTTTAGCGCCCCTAATAAACTTGGAAAGGTTTGCGCTGCCGTTCACAATAAACTTGAAAAAAAGCCCTACCTCACGGAAAGTGGACTGTAGCACAAAACACCATAATCAGTTTGTGCCATGCGCTTCAGGTGTTGTCTACAATATCCCAGTGACGTGCGGGCTAGACTACATAGGACAGACGGGCCGCTGCCTAAATACCCGCCTTAGAGAGCATAAAAATAATTTGAGTGCCAATTATGGGTCACATTTAGCTGCCCTCTGTAAGGTTTGCAAGTGCACGCCTCTTTTTCACAAAACTGCAGTTTTGTTCAGACACAGGGATGATGCAGCGCGTGAAGTTATGGAAGCACTTTTCATTAAGAACGCGGGGGAGAGTTGCATCAGCTCTCCGTCAGTGGCGTTATCCCGAACTGAAATCAGTTTTTTGGAGGCGGGGGTAGATTGACGCTTTGGCTTATTGTATTTTGTATTTTGTTTTTTGTCGTCATACCTTGTTGCTGTTTATGTGGTGTTAAGATGCTTAAACTGTTTACCGATTGTGGGGTTCTGGTTTTGTTTTTATTGCCTTTTCTTGCCTTTGCGCATGTGGCAAGATTCCCACGTGGCGGCGATTGCGCAGTTCGTTTGGGTCACCTCTTTTTTTGTTTTCTTTTTTATGTTTCTTCCAATAAATGTGCCAGTTGCGAGAAGCGCTCGTTGTGTCTTCTTCCTGGTCCTGTCCGTTGCGCTTTAAACAATATGGAGTCGATTTGTTTTTCTTTTAATGGGCAGTTCGAAGGTAAAAATCTGTTGCATAAATGTGGCCAGTAAAACATTTAAGAGCAAGCGGTGTTCAAGAAATAGGAAATTCCTACTTGTTGCGCGAAGGAGCCAAATTTTGCTGGCCATTTTAGCGAGTAAAATGTATTTTGAAATACCCTATATACTACGAAACTTCTGGACTGGATACGCAGGTGCGCCAGAAGTGTTTATTTTGAAAGTAGTGCACAGGAACAAATCATGGCTCCGTAATGAGAAGCTTTTAATATTTTCATTTTTGCATAATACATTTATAACAAACAGGCATACGTAAGATACACGTTCAGCAATTATCAATGCAACGGTTACAAAACGCTTACACTTCAAAAAAGTAAAGGGTGAACATACAAGCACTCATGACGTATCTGCTCGCTCATTTCATCGTACATGCTGTTTTTCTTTTTTTACATTTCCCTAACGCGACCACTCACAAAATCTCTCACAAAGAAAGAAAAGGAAACAATGAACATGTCTTATCAATGCCAACGCGTGCATAATATCAACAGAGAATTTCAGCCTTTCGCGGAGATATTCAACTAAGAATTCCTATGAATGATATGTCAAATAATGCTGCGGAAAATAGATGTAAATTACATTTTTTTACGTATAAATAGTTGAATTTGTAGCCTACAGCAGAGAACTGGGGCTAGCGATCCAAGACCATTTTACACTTCAGACTTCACAGTGGTTTTATACACTTTGAGAACACGGAAATAAGAAAGTTATTACAGTTCCTCGATGTACCTGTAAGTTTGTATACATAAGAAAACTGTTAAAGCTTTTCCATATACCAGTCATCCTATACAAATAAATAAAAAACAGATACACATGGCTGAGAAAATAGCAAACTTCGGCAACGGACGATATTTTAGAGCGTATTCCTGAGAACGGTAGTCTTAGATTTCAACATGAAACGTATTTTCTCTAACTACCGTTCGATGAATGAACTCGTTGGCCACAAGATTCAGATCCACTTGCCTAGCCTGCTCTTTGTGGCAGTGGAGCAAGGCGCTATGGTTAAGTCTGGCTTGTCCCATTGTTGAGCGCAGGTAGGTTTTAACTCTCTGGAGACACGAGAAAGATCTTTCTGACGAACAGGAAGTCACGGGAATCGTCATGGCGATTTGTAGAAGCTTGACAACTTCTGGAAGGAGCACCCTCAAGGGTTCACCTGCTTTTCCCGAAAGAAAGTCGACCACATCTTGAAATGTGACAAGACTCGTTGCACGTTGCTTTGCTATGTCAAGTAACATATTGCGGTGAAGCTGAAGACGCACAGCATTGAGATCTCCTTTGTAGAACTCGCATAGGTACGTGCCGTCAGTATCACCTGTTACGAACTGCTCGACTTGCTTCATGTGATACCACATTTCTGGCGGAAACCGCGTGCGCAGCGATGCATGCACCGTGTCGATGACTAGATAGAACCGCTGCCGGTGCAAAGCTTCGGGGGAATTAAAGCCTTCATCATACCGACGTGGTGCCTGCACCGGTCTCTTCGAAACTCTTGGGGCTCCGATGTCCATTTCGCGCGCTTCATCAGGCACATCCGCCCAAAAACTGGAAAGGTCGTCGCGTAGTTGACCGATGCTCTCTTCAACAGCCTTAACTAGATGTTGTGCACGGGTGAACTGTAGGCTCTTCTTATGGAGAGCGGAGTTGACACTTTCCAACCTCTCAAAGACAAGAAGCATGAGCCTCAGAGAAAATAGGTGTCGAACTTTTGAAGCGCTTTTGCGTAACCGCTCGTTTTGGCGCCCGTGTCATTTTTCTCTTCCGAATAAAGAGTAAAAAGGAATCTGGTTAGTTCGGAGTAGTTAGCGGAGACCGATCGGAGAGAGCGCGCCTTTAACGTCCACCTAGTTTTGCAAAACTGTTTGAGTGCAGGATTTTCCTCTTTCTGAAACTGCTTGAACCAGCTGAGACGCTTTGGGGAAGTTTTAACAAAATTGACGAGGTCCGTAAACAAGCTAACAAAATCCCGACAGACGTCAATTTTCGTGCACAAATCTTGCAAAGACAGGTTCAGTGTATGCGCAAGGCAGTGCACATACAAAGCTCTTGGTTCTATCTCTTGAACAAGGGCCTGAAGCCCACCGCTCTTGCCAGAAACATTTGCAGCCCCATCATAACACTGCCCACGGCAGTTTTCAATCCGAAGATTGAATCGACAAAGCACATCTTTCAAAATAGAAAAAAAGAGTACGGGCTCTGGTGTCCGCAGTTGCACAAAATCCAACGAATACCTCCTCCACTTCCAAGTTTTCCTTAGCATGCCGAAAGCAGAAGGATACTTCCTCTTGCGTAGTTATGTCAGAAGTTTCATCAGCAATAACCGCATAAAACCCTGCCCCGTGCACTTCTTTCATTAGGCAGCGAAGCATGCTGTGTGTTATTAACTCGAGCATCTCGTTCTGGATGTCACCGGAGATCCATTTATAGCCTGTTCTATTTGGCCATGCTGCTAGTCCCGGCACATCGGCTTCGCGCAGCAGTAACAGTTGTTTCAAGTTCCCCTCGTCATCATCGTGTCCTCGCAGCGCCAGACCTTGGAAAGCCAAAAAGCGAATGGATGACAATATAGCCATCAGAGTTTTACGGCTTTCCTTCATTTGGTTTTGCTTAGGCTCTGAGAGAGCAGATGCCACATTCAGCCCCACGTTTAAAGCTGTCAGAGCTGTGGAAGCTGCGCGATGCAATGCCGAATTTTCGTGGCTTTTAAACCTTTGCAAAGCTTTTTTCCAGTTCTGGAAGCCAGTTTCGACAAAAGCGATCAGCGAGTCTTTGTCTCGGGATGTACGCGGGAGTGGAAGCTTTTTGTCAGTAGCACGTACGCATATGTCACAATACACCTTACTGGTTTGTGCATTGTAGGAAAGCCAGCTGTAGGTTGATTGCCAACTCTTCCGAAACCCTCGTCCACCGTTGCCGTTAGTGGGCCCCGGCCGAATCTGTTCAAGACGCCCATGAGTGCTTGGTTTTCCAGTTGTGGCACCCCCCATTCTTTGAAGCTGATTCCAGGACCTTTCCTTCATTCGGAGCCGACAAACTCGCAGACCTGGGTGTGTCAGCAGTAGCAGCGCTTATGGCACCCAAAGTGTCCATGGAGGGCGCAGAGGTTCCGCCATGGCGGGTTGGATGGTCATCGGCTGCATCGCAGAGGCCGGGAGGATTTCTGGGCAATTCAGCAGACAATCGTGGTCGCTTTATGAGATACTTGTCCATTCTGCAAAGCCAGGAACTGCAAAAAAATTGAAAGAATTGGTGTTCGGTGCAGAACGATTGAAGGGAATGTCCCGTCAAATATGCGATGACAATTTCTTGAGCACTGAAACATGTATTTTGTAGCGCTTTAAGGAAGAATTGTCAAATCTCAAACACTTGAATGTCCGGAAGGCTTTTAACTGCATAAATTCACAGCCTGAATGAAGGAGCCATTTTGACGCCCCTCGTACCTTCTCCATTCTGGGACAAAAATACCGCATCCATTCGGGTTTCTAACGTTCTCTGCGTTTCTCCAATTATTAGATTCCCGAGTACACACATTGCAACTCTGCGTGCCTGTTGTAACCTCGACTGTTTAGAAACCAAATACATTTCCTGGCGAGTCGAAACCAAAACTGCGGTCCTATGTCAATTTATGTTACAAGAAGGAAAATTTAACATGAAAACAGCGCAACGTGGTTATAACATGACAGAGAACAGATAGAAAATACGCAAAACGTAGGCTCATTTTAGAAAATCTTGTGCCAGATTAAGCATGTTGGAACATGCGAGTAATTTAAAGCTATTAAAGGTACGCATCCCAGGAATTAGCTAACGTTTATAATTGTTTATTAAATGCGGCTCACCATGCAACAAAAAATAGCGACCAAACGATAATCGAATAGATTTTCATGCGTATTTTAAATAATTAAGTGAAGACACGTTTGAAAAAGGCCACGTGAACGCTCCGAGTCCGATGAACCAAACCATACAATTCGGGTACAAGTCATTCATTATTGCATCATGTAACCTGTTAAGGTGAACTTTCCCGTCCTCGTTAGCTTATAACTGCGTTTCGAATGCACTTGACGTGAGGTTAAAGTATCTCGACGCACGTGTTGAATCAATACGCTTAACTTGAATGGTAAACGACTTCGAGTTTATTAGAGCGAGACTTGACGAGATCGTATTTACAAAGCGTCCTCAGGAAAAACTCTAAAGCTGGCTCACTCAGTGTCAGTGCAGCCATTCCGGGCATACAGTTGTTTTTCTTTTATTTATCATGCGCGTAAATATAATCCCATTAATTTCCTTCGTGACATACACGTTAGCACAAGCTGATATTGAGATATGAAGTCGCGTGGATGATACTGAGCGAGATAATAAAAATAAAACCTTTAGCTTGTAAGCGAGATTTTCTTTATCGTTAATAAAGTTAATATTGCAAACATCTTCAGAAAAACTGCGCAGCAGGACGAGAAACAAAGAAAGAACTGACGAACACGAGCGCAATTACCGTACCAACTCGCCCAACTTTCAACCCTTGTTAATATTGCAAAGTTTTCTTTAAACTATCGCAGGTGATGACACGTTGCTTTATGGAGCCCCTTTCATTCTTTAGTGCATATGTAAATTTTAAAGAATAAAAAGTGAAACACAGGCAGACTGTCACAGTTACCGGTAATGGGAAGGCAATCGCCGGGCGGATTCCAAGGCCTGACGAAATGCACCACGAAAGCACGGACAATTTAGAATTGGTCCCTTTGGTGCGCCAGCGAACGCCGGTTGTGGACCAAAGACCGAGTCAGAGCCGAGAGTTGCTAACACAAACAAGATATATTCTCAGATAAGGCAGTACAAACAATAACTCACAAACATGCACACTTGGCAGGTATAAAATACAACACAACTCACAATGTAACTCTGATGGTGTTCAAAACAACGGGAACAAACAACTCGCGCTACAATGCAATCTCATGCATTAAACTATCCAAGACACTCAAAGACTAGAATGTTCATCAAACGTATTCAGTCCAAGTTCTTGGAACTAAACTTGAATGCTTCTCTTCCAGGAAGACACTCACACGAAAGTCCAGCGCTGCTTGTCGTCCCGATCCTCCGAGCTTCCTCTTCCAGGAAAGGCTCCTCAAAACTTCCGCAGCCCCCACGGAGTCGTCATTCGATTCTTGCAGATCGACTGACCGCACTTCAGCAACCGAACACCATCCTTCACTCACGAACTGAGTGGAAACTCATTTACTTCCACAGGAGTACTCGCTCACTCACTCACTGACTTCTCCTCCTTGACCTTGACCTTCCGTCGCCGCTTGCTTATATCGCTCGCCTCTGTATTCGCGAAGTTTCCAGATTTCTCCTCGGCGCGCAGCACAGCCAAAGCTATTGAAAGGGCGAGACCTTTCTCGTGGTTTCCGCTCATCGCGGCCCAACTTGGCATTGCGTCACCCTGTCCTTCTCGAGGGTTCGAGACTTTGCTCGGTGTTCCGATTCGAGAGAGCGGGTTGGCGCGGCGGCGGTCGTTTCAAGGGGGAGAGGAGGCGCGCGCGCGGGGCGTCTTTTGATGATTGTTTCTTTGTTGCGCTGGGCCCGTCTAGACGGATCGGCGCCTGGATTTCACGCCGCCGTTAGGAATCGGCATCGCGCGCTTATTTGAGCGCTCGCTCGTGACACAGACCATTTTAAATGCAGAGCATTTCTTTAACTCACGATGTCACCCGGCGTCGGCGGCGTGGTGGGGACCGCGCCCCACCACCACCATTAAAAATCCTCAGATTAAAAATCCTCAGCCGGGACCGGGGGGGGGGGGGGCAGCCGCCCGGGGAGGGGGGGGGGGGCACGAGCCCCCTCTACCCCCCGTAGTTGGCGCATCTGCATGCAAGAATATTGCCAGAAATTTTTACTAACAATAGGGGCTTTTAGCTTGTACGTATACTTTTTTACGTTACCGTGTTACCGGTTACCGGATTGCGTTTTTCGTCTTACCGGAACGCATGCAGCAGAAAAGTTTTAGCTCCTCATACGTAAACGTTTACGTGCGTGCATAACGTAAACCTTCACGTTTGCGCAAACCACCAAATGGTGATGATAACTGCATTTAAACTATACTTGATTTAGATAAGATTGAATAATCGCTTGGGCAAAATAATAACAGAGGTCTTTAGCGTGTACACTATCTCGGTTTACGAAAAAGGGTGCAAAAATATCGGGTTAGCAACGATGGTGTCGACATCTTGTGACGCTTCCTGCAACGACAGTCATGAACACGTTTGTTATCATCTAGTATTTGAGGGATAAAATGATGAAGGCAACTCATTCATAATTATTTCACTGCAAGGCATTTACGCAAGGAGTAAAATGCGCAATGTTCCTGCAATAACAATTTTGTGCTTGCCTGTTTCACATTGACGCCGCTAGATGGCGCCACCTATCCAGCCTGTCGGGGGCTTTAGGCGCTTTAGTGCTTTAGGCGCTTTAGGCCTCTCACGTTTACGCCACTCTAGCTTCGGTAAGCCGGCTGAAATAAGGTGATCGCAATTCGCATTCGCACATCGGCTTATTTTGACTCGGCGGCAGGAGTCTCCGGAAATTGCATATCGCGCGTAGCCACGAACGAAGGTGGATTTGCGAGGTAGGGCCGCAGACGTAAAGCCTATCCGGCGAGTAGTTTACGTTCCGTAAAAAGTCTACGTTCCGTAAGGGCCCGCGCATGCGCAGATTCCTTCCGGTATCCGGTAACACGGTAACGTAAAGAAGTATACGTACAAGCTAAAAGCCCCTAATACATTTTAGAAGTACGGGTTGTCTAAATTCATTTTTAAGCGTTTAACTTCTGCGATGATTATCCTTTATAATATTCAGCACCACCGCTT
>JALIZH010028338.1:0-25783 GCA_030522465.1 Rhipicephalus appendiculatus | reverse complement strand
TCCCTGTGTCAGGGTGAGCCGCTAATTGCAGTGAAATCTTTCTTTCTCCATCTTTCAATCTCCCCCACCCCTTTCCCTAGTGTAGGGTAGCATACCGGTGCTACTAGACTGGTTAACATCCCTGCCTTTCCTTTCCCTCCTCTTTTTTTTTCGTTCCTTCCTTCTTGTTCAGGCTTTGTTGGGTGGAGTTGAGCTCGTCATCAGTATAGTATTTCATTGCTGCCTGTATGTTTTCTGGCTTCAGCTTCGATCTGGTGTAGAGGTCCGGATTTGACAACACCCCACGGGTTTCTCTCTATTTTCAGGATTTCCGTTTGATGCGCCGAGTTGCGGATCGAATCATTTCTTGAATCTGTTCATGAGAAAGGTTCACAGGGAGCAATGTCAAGAGGTGGCAGCGTTCATGGAATGATTCGCAGTTATCGAACGTGTGCTTTAGGTTGCGCAGCCACTCGCAACACGTGTTGCAGGTTTCCGCTGAAGGACCAGGTTCCTCTGTAGTGGCGTCTGCTATTGTAAGGACAGCAGAAATTGTCCTGGAGATAGCGCCCTCGGCCTCCGCTTTCTTACGTTTGGCGTAAGACACTCGGCAATGTGCTTTCACTTTCGCCGGAATTTTCAGGGGTCTCACGTCGGTTGTCTTAACGAGTACGTTTAGCTCTTCGACAGCACTCTGTTCGGGAACAAAATTTTCGTCAGACTGAGATGCATCTGGAGACTCTACGGCGATCTGTTTGAAGCGGTTGAAACAGTTCTGGCACAAAATGTCGGTTTCTCTGACGGACGAGGCTTTACGAGGTTTCTCTGACGAGGTTACTCTGACGGACGAGGCCTTACTAAGGAAGAGTGCGCCTCCTTACTAAGGCGACATTCAAATCTATCACACATCGAAAGTTCCGCTTGTAGACAATCTTCTTCGTATGCCTCTTTCGGTAGTCAGCGCAACACGCTTCATTTGAGCTCCACAACGTGGCCATCAATATCAGGGGAATGTAATACGCGCACCAGTACTCACGTTCGTTGACCAGCAGAGGACTGCCGGGTTGTCGACGACGAACGAAAGTGAAAGCCGAAGTTTTCTTTTTACTTCGACCATTCTTAAGCGAGTTGAGCTGTTTTTTGTTTATGTCCTTTCTTTTTTTTTAGAGAGCGGGCGAGCGCGGTCGGGCTGCAGGAGCGCCGCTTGCGCCGACACGCACCGTCTGCGTTATCACATTACCGACGTGCCACGGGAAGCGATAAATATCCAGCGGTAGATCCTCTCCAGCCACCTCCTTTATGAGGCGTACGCAGGCTCACATACGCGAAAGATTTTGAAAGCGACTCCTGCAAAGAGTGCGACTCATTATCGCGGCATGCTCCGTGGCTGGGACCCGTGTAGAAGTTTTTGTGATTTGCGTTAAAAAATGTTGTAATAATTTCTTCTTAAAAACCAACTGTTCCTGTTTTATTTCTGACAATCCGTCAATCCACAGAACACATTCACGACCTAGAAATAACGATAATGGCAACTATTGCTCCATGCTCGCTCAATGTTGTGGTTACTCAGTATACGTCAATTTGGCCACATTTCGTGCTTCGTAATTCCGACCTCACAAAAATAATGCAACATGTTTTTACAGATTAAGTTAGAAAACGTGCTTGACTTTAATTATGTAGAGTTTAAAGAAAATCGAAGATGGTGTTTTTTTTAAAATTATCTTCAAAATATTGCATTTTGAGAGACATGTCCTCAGCTGAACATTTCTGGTTAACGTTTGAAGCCACTCTCAGGTATTTAGTTCAGCACACTTGTTCACCAGACATATGGCAATGTTTTTAAAAACTTTGGGAAGTCTGGCGTTTATACTTACAGAGGAAAAAAAAACCTTAAATCTGAGCATTATTGAGCTTTGTGCCGATTTCGCGATTTTTTTTCCTTAACGGAACAACATCAAAACTGCAAAGTAATAAGTTTTTGTCAACACCAACTATCCGTAGTATGTGGCGAAAATTTTTCAGACCTACAGCTACAATCGTGTTTTGTAGCGTCTCATAGAAATTCAATTTCCGTGAAATTCGAAACAGGTGGTGGCGGCTCAGTGGAGACTTGCGAATTTTTTTAAAGGTGAAATTTTTTCTTGCGAAACGAAAAGTGGTTTTGTGGTCCTGGGGACTCTGAAAACAAAATATATTTTTTTCGGTGAAATTAAAGGGGGTCGGCGGACATGCACCTACGTTCTTATCTGAACACACCCAACAATAAAAAAGTACAACAATAAAGCAAAAATTTACAGTCCTAATAATGATATCTGGGGTTTAACGTCCCAAAACTACGATATGATTATGAGAGACGCCGTAGTGGAGGGCTCCGGAAATTTCGACCATCTGGTGTTCTTTAACGTGCACTGATATCGCACAGTACACGGGCCTCTACCATTTGGCCTCCATCGAAATGCGACCGCCGCGGCCGGCATCGAACCCGCGACCTACGGGCCAGCAGCCGAGCACCCTAACCGCTATACCACCGCGGCGGACAAAATTCACAGTCCTCATGTTCACTAACGCGTGTAATACGACTTCAGGTCGTGCACGGCGCCGTGAGAGTTCGCTTTGCCGTCCGGGACAACCTCGCAGTCCAGAGTGCCTAGACGTCGAAGCTGTTTGTATGGCCCGAAATATCGGCGACGAAGGTTTTCGCAGAGTCCACGTCGACGTATTGGTGTCCAGACCCACACACGGTCGCCAGGTTGGTATTCCACGAAGCGTCGTCGCAGATTGTAGCGACGGCTTTTGGTCTTTTGCTGGCACTGGATACGCAGACGGGCGAGTTGTCGAGATTCTTCGGCGCGCTGTAGGCAGGCGGTGACGTCGATGTTTTATTCGTCGGTGACATTTGGTAACATCGGGTCGAGCGTCGTTGCCGGGCTCCGTCCGTAGAGCAACTTGTATGGGGCCATCTGGGTCGTTTCTTGTGCTGCAGTATTGTACGCGAAGGTCACGTACGGAAGGATGGCATCCCACTTCTTGTGCTAGACGTCGACGGAGATGGCCAGCATGTCCGCGGTGGTCTTGTTGAGACGCTCGGTAAGGCCATTGGTCTGTGGGTGGTAGGCGGTGTTCCGGTGGTGGCTTCTCTGGCTGTATATCAAGATCGCCTGAGTTAGCTCTGCTGTAAAGGCCGTGCCTCTGTCGGTAATGAGGACCTCTGGGGCGCCATGACACAGTACGATGCCCTCAACGAAGAACTTTGGTACCTCGGTGGCGCTGCCTTTGGGTAGGGCCCTGTTTCGGCGTAGCGGGAAGGTAGTCGGCAGCTACGATGATCCACTTGTTTCCGACAGCCGATGTCGGGAACGGCCCCAGTAGGTCCATGGCGATTTGATGGAACAGTCGGCGAGGTGGTTCGATGGGCTGCAAAAGACCCGCTGGCCTTGTCGTCCCCCGAAGAGTCCCGCGAAGAGTTCCTGCTTAACTCCTCGCATGAGGAGGTGCACTTGCCTTCGGGCATATCAGGGTCTGCGTGGCGGAAGAGTCTAGTCATCTCCTCCGTGAAGAGCGTCACGTTTTCATTTGGGTGGTGTACACGGGCTTCGAGGAGAGCTTCTGCCTTCTCCCCTGCGGACAACACTGTGAATCTCTTTTTTTCTCCATGTTTTCGAGTATAATCTCACGTGCGATTATTTTCCCCTTCTTATTCATTGTTTAATGATCATATTTTATGGTGACTGGATTATTCTATTCTACAAACGTGATGGTATTTACCATGTGTAGCCATACTGTACAAAGGGGGTGAGGTTTCCCTCAAGCCGCATCTGTGCGGCTTTTTTGCCTCATCCACCTCCATTTACCACTATGCACATTTGTCTGTAAATGCAAATTCAATAAATCGAATCATATCAAATCAAAATCTTCCGAAGCACAAAACGAACGCATGAACTACAGGCCGTTTGGTTGTCGCACGTGCGGAGACACTCGAATATGCGTCCTAAACAAGGAAATGAAGACAGATCACCGACATTATACTTACCACTAACGTACCATCTACCAGCGTGGCGTAGCGGTAGCATGTCGGACTCGTAATGTGAGGTTCGTTTGACGGTCGTGGGTTCGAGTCTCACTAGCCCTTTTTTTCTTGTAGTCGTGCTGGTTATTTAGCCATCATTACGATCTGGGCGTAGTGAAAATTGTCAAAATCAATTACACAGCCCAATTTTGGCATTTGTTCTGCTATATTTTTTCCTGAGGTGTTCTAGTACTCTCTTCGGTGGGGGTCATGCTACTCTGCTTCGGGCAGAGTTATGTTACTCTGTTGGGGTGGAGTACTTTGACCCTTTTTGGGGGGCATTACTATACTCTGCCTCAAGAAGAGGTGATTTACACTGGAAAAGAGGGTGGAATATGGGACAAGAAGAAATATGGGTACTCTCCCAAAAAGAGTGCCCGGCAATCTCTCAGTTCTTACAGTGTAGCTAAGACCCATTCCAAGAGGTAATTGCGGAGGCCACGTTCATGATGCATTACTTACCTTTACCACTCCCAGAACGCGACACGACCCCGCTGGTCGAGAGCACTTTGAGAGGAAAGTGGGATATATAAAAGGCGCGTTTGTAAAGTATCCAAGGTATGTGACCACGGCGCAGTGGATAGCGTGCCCAGCATCTGTTGTCGCTGAGAGGTCATGGGTTAAACTCCCCCAAGACAGGCATTTCTGTTTTGCCATCTGTTCGTGTGTATATTTTCCGTGACGAAAATACGTCATTGAAGTATTTCTGGACGCCGGCATAAAACTCTTTTGTGTAAATAAGCTAGGGAAGTTGAGGGCAAGGTCACCTGTTGAGGGTATTTCCCAGAAGAAGTTTTGGGTAATTCCCCATATGGCAATTAGTGCAGTATGAAGGACTCACGCAGCTCGACATTTAAGTAAATAATAGCACATGGCCTGACACTTCACAAGTGGCGAACACACACATCGACTGTGTTCTCTCGACACCTCGCTGCGACTGCGGCTGCAGCATGGATTCCTCCGGGAGAAAGACGCAAATCATGCCGTCTGCGTTCCCGTGTAACATTCTCTAACGCCTACTCATTTAAGATGGAATATTCCCGACAGCGGCGAGTGCAATGACTGCGCTGTCGCAGAACCTATTAAGCACCTTCGGTGATAATGCTCGCCTTACTCAAACGACAGGCTTTTCCTCTGCACAACGCTGCATCACCTGGATTGAAGCGCTTTCCTCGTCGACAATACCTTGAGACCATTGGACTGCGCATCGCAGTTCCGAGACGCAACGGAAGCGCTGCTGCAACAGGACAAATTTTTTATCTACTAACAGGCTTTCTGAGCAATGCGTGCGGATATTCTCGTAAATTTTTTGGCAAAGAGTAGTTTTTATATCTCTAATTGTTACTCTCCCATGTTATACGTAATTTTGCAGAATAATTCAAGGTAGCTTTGGTGTGTGCAACAATGGTGTGCAAAAAATGGTTAGGGACACATATCGTACATTTCCTCAATGTCCAGGAAAATCGCACACTTACTAATGCGCAATTTCAATCTCATTCGTTCTGTTCCTATACACAATATATGCAATAACTCACATACCTACAGTCGTGAATTATACAAGGCTTCATCTCCCTTAGACGAGCTCGTCAACAACCCTGCGCGAAGCGCTTTTCAAGCTGACAGCGAGCTACGCTCGGAAAAAAAATCGAGCCCTGTCTGTTTCATTTTATAATAACGCCTTTCATTCCGCCTTTTTAAAGGGAACGAAGCCAATAAGACGAGTTGATAACATCGCGACACCTGCTGGAAAGTTTAGTTAGACAAAATGCGTTTCTTTTAAATCAGGTACAGGAAATGCTCAAAAACAACTTTCTGTTGATTGGACACAAAGTTAGCGGCGTATTCACCCTTGCGAGTGGGCGCTTGATGACATTAGATGCGAAAGACGGAGACATGAGCTGAGCCTAAGTATCCATTAGTGGTCAATTGCATTAAAATTAGTAGCGCTCTTCAGCAAAACTCAAGAGAGCACATGTGAAAGCGTATTGCTTCACAAAACACTACATTGCACCACCAATTACATCATTTAATCTGTTGATAATAGGTTTTTTACACGTTCATTTTGACGCCGAAAGCGTTGAGTTTTTTTTAACTCATCAGACGCAGAAGGCTTTCGCCTTAATACAGCATCTTGTTGCTGTTTAATGGCGGTTAACTGTGTCCATGTAGATCATGCGGTCACGAAAGGATGGACAATCGTGCGGGACGATCGAGCTAACGCCTTCTTCTTCACAACTTATCGTGGTAGCCTGGAGCTACCACGACGGGTCTAGAAGCTGGAGTAGCACCTGCGGGAAATCTGCATTACGGAGACGATTCACCAGGGAGGAGAAACAATCATTGACGTTGTGCTGACAAGACTCAGTCAAGGAGGCGTTACTCTAGGTTGTAGCGGAGTCACTGTTGAAGGTCGTCTGCCACCGTGCAACTGCCACCGACGAAAAATGCCCCCCACCTCCCCGAACGGAATCGTGAGGAAAGTCGAATGCATTTCGCGCGTGCTTCACTCCATTTATATATGGTGGTTGTGGTTCGAAGAAGGAAAAAGGCGCCTAATTTCTGCAGCCCGGTCGGGAGCACGGCGCAGCGCCCGTTTTTTTTTCTTTTTCTTTCTTTTCTTTATTTTTTTTATTTATTTTTTATTTATTTTTTTTGTTAATTTTTTTTTCATATATAGCTCCGCCGAGCTCCCGCGATGCGAGCGCCCCTCACGCACTTGAAATGCATTCGCATTTAAAACTGGGGATGCGTAAAGCACGCAGCGATGGAGCGGTGTTTCCTACTGGAACATGCCAATCGCTGCTAATGTGCAATGAGAGACGGAAGACTCCGACTGGACACAGAGACTCGCAGTCCGCTTTTAGTTAACGCACACGCTGCGAATTTTTATTGTTCAACAACGCACAGGAGAAATCTCCCACCGGCACCACCTTGGAGGTCAAGATCCATTGCCATATATACGGGGTGGCCAGTGAACGGTTGTGAAGTGCGAGCAGTCGGTTTTTTCAACCAAGAAACTCGCTAGCAGACGCTGCCTGTGTCGGCGTCGCGAGGCGAGAGAGGGGGGGGCGTAGGAGAGGAGAGAGGGGGGGACGCGCATGCGCAGTGGGAGTGTGGACGCCGCGGGCAGGGATGCCTAGAGGAGAGAGGGGGGGAGCGTAGCAGGGGAGAGAGGAGGGGAGGCGCATGCGCAGTGACGGTGTGGTTGCCGCGGGGAGGGATGCCTAGAGGAGAGAGAGGGAGAGAGGAGGTTTTTTATTGTTATTTTTTTAAAGGGTTTGCGCATGCGCAGTAAGGGTGGTCACGCCGCCCGCCACCACCACTGGATTAAGCTTCGCCATAAGATGCTTCACATCTAACACCTGCCGGCGCTTACCTCCTCAACCTATCCTCCTCCTCCGTGGACAACGCTGGACAACGCGGGACAACGCCGGACAACGCCGGACAACGCCGGATGCCTGACATAGCCCGGCTATGAAATGCATTCGCATTTAAAAGAAACAGAAAGGAGAAAGAGGTGAAAGTTGTAAGTAATATGTCCAGAAGGTGCCGCATGGCTTCAAGAGGATGACGGGAAGATTCGGGGTGGACGTGATTTTATCAGCGCCCTGTACTTTGTCGCGTTTGTACGCCACATGGTAAAATAAAGAAAGATGCATGTGGCGTAAAACACAGACGCGTGTATATACCTTGTGGTACGGAAGTCGTCTATGGTAGGGTCCTGTGGTATCATCTTTGTGGGGCAGACCGGGAGGTTTATTATTAAGCGTTTAAGCGAACACTCTAACTCACTAGAACATAACAATGAAAAACACTTGCCACTTATTTGCAGGACATGTGCGAAAAATTGCAAGCCCATTTTTGAGTAGCACGAAGGTGTCAGGGTCAGCGAAAGGCCCACGAGCGCGTGAAATCCTCGAAGCCTCGTGGATAGCTAGATATGGCCCAGATTCAAATCCACGCATTTTTTATTGATTTCTCCAAGGCCTTTGACACGGTACTGCATTCTCATCTTTTGCATAAACTACACATCATCCTGAAAAATTCCCGTCTGGTCGTTTGGATTGCTAGTTTTCTTCATAATTGCTCTCAGTTTGTTGATTTCAGTGCCACAAAGTCAGCAGTTCTAGAGGTAGGTTCTGGGGTTAATGATCTGCCAGAAAATGTCTCCTCGAGCATTCGCCTTTACGCAGACGACTGCGCTTTATATGACGTGATTGTTTCCGCAGCTGACCAGAAGCGTTTGAACAATTCTTTTAACTCCTTTTGTGTGTGGTGTCAGAAGTGGAAAATGAATATCAATTTAAAAAAAACTGTTGTTTTGTCCTTTACAAAAAAAAGTAAATCCGGTTATGGCAACATACTCTTTCAACGGTGCCTCTTTAACCAGGGTTATGCAGTATAAGTATCTTGGTGTCACATTTACTCATGATCTTTCATGGTCTACTCACATTGCCTTAACATGTTCTAAAGCCTTAAAACAGCTAGGGTATTTACGTCGAACAATGCAGAATGCTCCCATGGATATAAAGCTGCTAATGTATAAATATCTTCTTCGCCCCATCATTGATTATGCCTCCTCGGTCTGGTCACCTTATAGACAATGCGACATACTCAAGCTGGAAGCAATTCAAAAGAAAGGTGTGCGTTTCATTTTTCGCAGTTACGACCACTCCTTCTCACCCTCGTCAGCTTTGCCTGAACTAAAACTAGAACCTCTCTCGGTACATCGTGACGTAGAGTCATTAAAATTTTCGCACAGCTTAATCAACAAGTCATATCGCATTTCAAACACAGCTTGTCTATCCTTTGCCAAACCTTCCTCTACGCGAAAGTTCCACGAACTTAATCTCGCTACATTTTTTGCACGCACTGATACATTTATGTATAGTTTTTTCCCCGCGCTATAGAATTATGTAATCCTATACCTGGCAACATTCGTTCACTCCCGCGGAATGATTTTGTGGCTATGGTTGTTGAAAATGATTATGTATAACAGAAACTTTATTACTCTGTTGTTGCTAATGGTTTTTCTTGTGATTTCTGTTGTATGATTTTGTCTGTTCTATTATTTTCTGCATTGTGTAACCCCACTCCTGCAATAGCCCTTTCACAGGGCTGCAGTATCTAAAAATAAATAGATAAATAAATATATAAATTTGTGCGTTTGTAAAACATCTATCTCTTCAATAAAGAGCTTGATTTTCTTGGCTAGATAGGTTTCTTGCGAGGGCAGTTTACGATTGTCGTGCTGTCTTGACAGTGTTTTCGCGACGCGCGTTGTTCCAGGAGGCAAGATTATGTGATTTCAATAAATCTGCTGTAAGTCTGCGTTTCTCCTCTCTGCTTCTACTCTGGTGCCTTGTCCCAAGCGCAGTTTAAGTTTACATATTATGTCTTTCCAAGTGGACCTTCAACACACTTTTGTCGAATACATTACATTTTTCAAAAGTGTGCGGAAAAGAAGTTGAATTTAAATAAGTTAGTATGTGGTTGAAACGAATCAGGTTGAGTTTGTGGCTACTCCTTGATGGTTTCAGTTTATCGCGAGACAGATATTTGTTAGTTCATGTGTAGCGTGGAGTATTAGCGAGAATATGCAGCAATTTTAAACACTCGAGATCGCGTAGCTCGGACAGGGGGGTTAGACCTAGCGTAGCAAGGTGACAGGAGAATGAGAAATTCCAGTCGTAACGACGGAAAATCAAACGTGTGACTTTCTATTCGCCGGTACTTTGTAAGGGCTCCATGTGGCGCATGTATATTCGAGGATGGGGCGGATGAGCTAACGTTATGATAGCTTTTGTTTCGCGTGGAACATCTTTCAATATACTAATTATATGAGCCTGTTTATTTAAAGCTTTATTGCGAGTCTGTTCAATATGTTTAGACCAAGACATGCTGGTTCTGAAGATGAGGGGCTTTGGTACTTGTAATCCGACAAACGTTTCAGAGATGAGACATTGAAAGAGTAATTGAACACAGAAACAGAGGTGTACGTCATATGGCGCACGTATATGGTAGACATGGATGACTGATCATAAATGAAATCCTCAGACGTATGGAATCTCCATCATGGCATGAATGACACATATGACATCATTCATTTCTTTCGTGAAATAGTAACAGGTCGTTAAAATACCCCCACGAAATAAAACATGTTTGATCCCTCCATCATAGGAATCAGAATAACATGAAAGTGAGCCATGTCACCACAGGAGTAGTTGAACGTTTATTGTATATTGGTGATTTAGAGTTCGCGCATTGCCTCTTGGTGTTTGGCAGCTAGAGAACTCTTTTAAATTGATGCACCCACGTTGACGCCTAATGGCAAGTCTTGATCCCAACGGCTAACGCCACTGACCTTAACTTAACCCTCGTGGTTGCTGAAGTAGTTAGCATACATACGGAAATAGCATAGGGTGAATCCCACTCAATGATCGCATCAACAAGCACGTAATGAATTCTGGTACTCATACACATGCGAGTGTGAAACGCTATATCCAAGCCTGTTAGCATCACGTAGCACGTGATTTTATTGAGAGCTGGCAGCTGACCAATTATCCCTTGTCAGCTCATAATAAGGTCACGTGCTACGTGATGCCGACAGGCAAGAAAAGAGTGTTCCACACTCGCAGTAATGGCTACTGGCGGCGCTGACTGACACTTACACGTTTAAATGCACATGTATACCCGACAAAGTGGACGGAGAGATGATCACCGCCGTAGCTCCGTTAGTAGAGCATCGGACGCGTTATTCGGAGGTCACAGGTTCGGTCCCTGCTGGCGGCAAGTTATGTTTTAATTCAATTTTCTTTATTCATATTTACATTACAGTTACTACTAAAACCATCCCCTATACTTCCTTTGGAATCACGGTCTGTTAGTTCACATATATATCGTGTCTGTGAAATAAAGGTATGACAATCGGCGTACCACTCACCCCCAGCATGTCCCCGTCGAAGTGATCGCACGACGGATTGAACTAAGGAGCCCCTACCGCATAACGCTACATGTAATCAGCTAGCGCTTTGCAAGCGAGTAAAAAGACATGCCTGCGACTGTGAAAGGATGCGCACGCGCCCGGTGGTGTCTCGACACCAGACGCTCAACGTCAGACGGCTTGGGGATGCAGTTTCATCTGATTGCGGTCGCCGTTCGCACCTCCCGACTTACTTTGCCGACGGGTGTACGTGGGAACGTAATGGGCGCGTCTTCCTGTTCCGTTCCTTGTTGACAACTTGACTTTAAATAGAAGGCGCAAAGTAGACGATGGACGAAAAGGGAGATACACACACAGGGCGCCTTTTCCAACAATGTTTATTCCAAGAAAAAACGGGTGCTATTTATGCAGGCAGTGTTGTCACATTTACTGCCGCGGAGTCGCATTAAGATATCTCAACTCTCTCTGAGATAAAGAAATGGAGGGCACACTCACGGAACGATCACCAGCTTCAATAATTTTTTTTGCCTCAATTATTAATCTGTTCCACTTGTCTCGACTCTTGGCAATCCCGGAGCACGCGCGAAAATCCGGTACACACTTGCAATCTCTGCAATGTATTGCCAGGTGTGTACCGGATTTTCGCGCATGTTCCGTGATTACCCACAAGAATGCGGTGGCATCTGACCCAAGGTGTACCCGGCGTTCTTTCTTTTTTTTTTTTTTTTGCATTCCACATCAACAGTGGGTACAGAAAGGAGCCACATTTTCGTGCGCCTCTCAAGGGCAGTTTTCGAATTGAAAGAAAATGTAGGAACATTTATGATATAAAGCACGCTCAAGCTCCTCCGAGATTTGCATGCCACTAGAGGTAAATGATGTATAGAAATAACTCGCCATTAGTACAACGAAACATGAATGGCACGTGGTTGAGTGTTCTAACGCGGCGTGCTGCGGAGCGAGGGGTCACTGCTATACCTATCCGGGACATGAAGGCGCCAGCAAAAATTCGCCGAGAGTGTCCATATAATTGCCATCGCAATAAAATTGAGCCTTGGACAGAGCGGTGCAAAAAAGCACCGCATTTATAGAAAGCGCCACGACATTTTGCTACGTGATCACAAGGTTTATACTTCTATCTTTATCTCATCACTTTTCTTTTTATTACTCCAAGAGTTTACAATACCGCATACAACACATGAAAAGGCACTTTGAACAATTATAAAGTCAATGGATAACGAGGACACATTTAAGGGACATTAAAGAGAAAGAATGACTTGCTTCAGATTGACAAACTGCGCCCTGAGAACTCTAATACCATATCCTTCACTTTCATAAGTTCATTATTAGCGGAGAAAATGAAGGTTGAAGTTTCATTATTAAAATACGCGCCGAAATCTCCGCGCGTGACGTCGAAAATTTCAAAGTGTATTTTTCGTATTTTCGCAACATTGGCTTCATGAAATTTTCTGAAACTTCGTATGAGAAGTCTCTGGCACCCACCGCTGACAATGCATTTGATTTTAGGGGCGAAGCTCCTCAGGGTGTGGGTCGTTACCTCCTCTGTACTAGTAGTAGTATGTATGTAGCCAACTCTAGTTTATGAATTGCTCAATAGATGGCGTTGTGTGTATATGTCCTTGGAAATAATATCACTAGATGACGTTAGCGGTTTTAGGGGCGAAGGTCCTTAGGGTGTGGGTCGTTCCCTTGGAAATAATATCGCTAGATGGCGTTAGTGGTTTTCGTATAGTTGACGATTAAAGAGGATAGATGGCGCTGTTATAATTGGGATCGTCGGGCCGACGGGGTACTCGGAGTCGAGCACCGGAGGTGGACTCCATCGTGATCAACGGTGAGGTGAACTTCACTAGAGAGGAGGTAGTCAGCTCCACAGTGCTCTCGTGTTAGTCGCATGCAAAACCAGGGCAGCTGGTATCTGCGGAGCATGCGGTAGGCTCCGGTACTCACGGCGGCACAACCCATAGCTAAGGACGCGTCGCTTTCACAACTCAAAGCAGCGTTCTGTGGCGATGCATGCGGAGGCGAGGTGGCGTTGCGTCGAGCACTGGTGTGGGCTTCGGCGTCTGAGTAGGTGGCATCGTCTTCCTCTGTCATGGAACGAACTGGGGTTGTCGCTGAGGCTGGGAGCGCCCGGAACACAAGTCGGCGACGCTCGTGCCCAGCTCACGATCGAACACCCAGGATCATGCAAAGACGTGACACGTGTTGTCACGTCTTGTCATGATTGAGTGGGCAATGTACGCGGGGATTCACGGTTACCCGAATGATCCCTCCGAGCTTCGCCCACTCACCATCATTTCACTTCGTGGATATGCTGTGATTTTTTTATCGAATAGAGCGAAATAGGACCCAGTAGACGTCTTCGATTTATGACGTCACCGTGTTTGGTGAGGGAAATTCAAGGGGTCGTTTCCACCAGCATTTTCTTTTCGCGCATTTTCTCGCTTACTAAGCGTCGTGTCGCGGTAAGAATGGTGTTTTTGGGATTGTGAAATTGTAGTTTACTAATACGTGAGAAATCGTTTTGATTTTAGTGTCCCTTTAAAACACTTCTCACGTCATCCGAGGTCAGAGACAAATGAACAACAATCATGAAGCACAACACCGAGAGAGTCAAAAGCTTAAAAATCTTCTTTAAAAAAAGCCGGCAGATCCCACGCACTGTTGGAATCGATGTAATGCGAAGAAGCCAGGAAGGAGCAAATCATGTTTTACATAATTTGCATGGCATGTTTTACATGTTACGACCTGTCATTTGTGTTCGTCATATACTCACGTCGCGATATACCAATTTTGGTGTATGTCAAACTAGTGAACTGGACGCAAGCGCACCATGAGCGTGGCATGTAAATGGCATTGCAGATGACATGCATGCCAAGATTTTCATGTTAGCACCTGCCACTTATGTTCGTCATACAGTCATGTCACTCAATACCAAATTTGGTGTATATTAAGCTAATGAAACGGCCGCGAGCGCGCCATGAGCGTGGAATGCAAGTCATGTCGCACATGACAAGTCATGTTTTCTATATTACGACTTGTCATTTATGTTCGTCATACAGTCATGTCACTCAATACCAAATTTCGTGTATCTCAAGTTAATGAAACGGCCGCGAGCACGCCATGAGCGTGGCATGCAAGTCATGTCGCACATGACAAGTGAGGATTTCGATATTACCACTTGTCATTTATGTTCGTCATACAGTCATGTCACTGAATACCAAATTTGGTGTATATCAAGCTAACGAAACGGCGGCGAGCGTGCCATGAGCGTGGAATGTAAGTCATGTCGCTCATGAAGTCATGATTTCCATATTACCACTTGTCATTTATGTTCGCAATACAGTCATGTCACTCAATACCAAATTTGGTGTATCTCAAGCTAACGAAACGGCCGCGAGCGCGCCCTGAGCGTGGCATGCAAGTCATGTCGCACATGACGAGTCATGATTTCCATATTACCACTTGTCATTTATGTTCGTCATACAGTCATGTCACTCAATACCAAATTTGGTGCATGTCAAGCTAACGAAAGGGCCGCGAGCGCGCTATGAGCGTGGAATGCAAGTCATGTCGCTCATGAAGTCATGATTTTCATATTACCACTTGTATTTATGTTCGTCATACAGTCATGTCACTCAATACCAAATTTGGTGTATATTGTCACGTTTCTGACGACAACCTTGCTTTATTAGGCTCGTTGGGTCGACTAGCCAAGCGGTTCGAGCAGATCTTCGTTGTCTTCTTTCACACGCGGATCTCATACCCATAAACCATGCGGCATTAGTCCCCCCCTTTGAAAGCACCGACTCGATGCTTTTAAAACAAAAAGAAAAAAAAAAGATTAAACACATGCAGACGCACAGAACTGGAGAGTCTGAGTACCAGTACCCGTGTGGGCAAATAAGAAAGGTGCGCCTACACTTGCGACCGGAGTACACAGGTAAATACACCAAAACCCAGGAGAACGAAACAACGGAGTCACTGCCGATGGTTTATGGGTAGGAGATCCGCGTGTGAAAGAAGACAACGAAGATCTGCTCGAACCGCTTGGCTAGTCGACCCAACGAGCCTAATAAAGCAAGGTTGTCGTCGACCCGTGGAAGCGGGTAAACGTCTTTTTTTGTGACGCTGTTTAGCTTCCTGTAGTCAATACAGAATCGTAGCGTTCCGTCTTTCTTCTTCACTAGGACGACTGGCGAAGACCACGGGCTGCTGGATGGTTGAATAACCCCATCGTCGAGCATCTCTTTTACCTGCGTCTGAATAGCCTCACGTTCTTTGGCAGAAACGCGGTAGGGGCTGCTGCTGGATAGGGCGAACGTCATCGTCTGTAATAATTCGGTGCTTCGTGAGGGGTGTTTGACGAACTTTAGAAGAGGAGGCGAAGCAAGATTGAAATTTCCTTAAAAGGTCATGAAGTGCAGCCTTCCCCTCATCTGACAGCGTCGAATTAACGTCGATGTGGTCAAGAAATCTCTCACCATCACTCATTTCCTCGGATGCGAAGCACTCCGTGACGTCGGCAACAGGGTCTCCATAGGCTACGGTGGTCCCGCTAAAAAAGGTGCCGGTGCTCGTAGTTGAAATTCGTCACCAGGATCTGTGACCGTCCGTCACGGACACACAGAACACTCCGGGCTGCGCATACACCTTGGAGCAGCAGAAGTGATAAGTTGCTTTCGGCGACCACTTCAGCGTCTCGGAGGTCTTCGCAAGTGACTTCCATGAAAACGGTCGCTCGAGGCGGCAGCGTCACACTGTCGTCAGCAACACGCAACGCAGGTCTACGACAGTTATCAGCGTCCTCATCTGTTGCGTGTTGAGTCAAGAAGGTCACGATGCGCTCGCGGAGATTTATGATCGCACCGTATTCTCGAAGGAAGTCCATGCCGAGGATGAGTTGACGAGAACAGTCGCGAAGAACGAGGCAGGTGACCACAAACGTTGACGCACGAATTTTCACTCTTGCCGTACAGCGACCCAGCGGTGTAACAACGTGTCCTCCAGCTGTTCGAATACGCGTTCCATTCCATGGTGTCATCACTTTCTTGAGATCTGTTGCTAGTTTTTCGCTGATAATCGAATAGTCTGCACCAGGGTCCACTAAGGCACTGACCTGAAGACCGTCAATCAGCACAGGTATGTCGAGTGACACTCGGTCACTGTGTTCAGGTGTAGTTTTCGGCGTTTCTCCGGCACTGCACTCATATTCTGATGACATGTCGTCGGCGTTCCGTGCAAGCGTCGATGGGAGGTCTTCCGCACTTTTAGTTCCAGCGACCTCGCCCCCGAAGGCCGCTGCCTCCAGTTTTCCCGATGAGGGCTTTGGGAGTGCCCCCGTGCCGTCGCCTCGAAACGTGGCCTATTGGCTCCGGGCCTCCGCGGAGATGGTGACCGTGGTTGATGCCGTGTAAAGGGTAGACGCTGCTGGGCAAGATAATCTTCTATTTCCATGTGCCTCTGGCCAACTTGGGGACGAGGCGAATTATCGGAGAAGCCGCGCAGTCCAAGTTCTCGGTATGGACATTCGCGGTAGATGTGACCGGCCTCACCACAATGGTAGCAGAGGGGTCGTCTGTCCGACGTACGCCAGAGGTCAGACTTGCGCGTGGGTGCTCGGCGACCATCGAAGTCCAAACCAGCGTTTGCTGACTGAATCGCGACTGGCGGCATCATTGTCTGGATCGGGACGTGCGGCATTGTCTGGATCGGGATTGCTGGGCTAGAAAGAGGCGTGGCAGCTTGCAAGGCTTCCGCGTACGTACGGCGTCGACTATCGGTAGACACAGTAGCCGTTTCCGCATCGACAGACATCGGTTGAAAACGATGGGTGTGTAGCGCCTGCTGGACCTCGTCACGGATGACACTGGTGATGGAACCGATCTCGGTTTGTCTGGCCCCGTACAACTTCTCCATTTCTTCACGGACGACAGAGCGGACGATTTCGCGAATCCCAAAGTTGGCGGAATATTCGGGAGCTGATGCGGCATTCACTTGACGGTCAAACAGGGCCGACCGCTGGTGCAGTACTCGCTCCATCGTTGCCGCTTCAGTAAGGAACTCGGCTACAGTCTTGGGAGGACTGCGCACCAAACCAGCAAAGAGTTGTTCCTTTACACCACGCATAAGGTGGCGCAGCTTTTTTTCTTCTGCCATAGCAGGATCCGCACGCTTCAAAAGCCGTGTCATGTCCTCCACGTACATCGTGACGGTCTCATTCGGCATCTGGATGCGTGATTGCAGCGCACGCTCAGCCCTTTCGCGGCGGTCGGGGCTCCTGTAGGTCTCCAGAAGGCGGTGCTGGAACTCACGCCAGGATGTCAAGACATCATCTCTATTCAGAAACCACGTTTTGGCGCCGTCCTTTAAGCAAGAGTACACGTTCCGGAGCTTTGCCGCGTCATCCCAGTAATTGATCGCTGCGACACGTTCAAACTCACTCAGCCAGTCATCAACATCTTCATACTGCTCTCCGTGAAAGGGACTAGGCATCAGTGGGTTCTGAACGGTGCAGTAGATCGGCGTAGAAGGGCTAGGAGCCTGCATGGCAGCTTGTGAGGAAGTCATAGTCGCTGTGTCAGTAGGCTGTGCCGATGTCTCTGGCGGTAGGCCTCGTTGGCGGCGGCTTGCTCTGTGAACTGGGGGTGTTCACGGGCACAGGGCTTGTGTTCCGGCTACTGGGCGGGGTCTTGTGCATGGGGTGAGTCGTGAGTCCTTGTACCCAGCTCCTCCACCAATCTTGTCACGTTTCTGACGACAACCTTGCTTTATTAGGCTCGTTGGGTCGACTAGCCAAGCGGTTCGAGCAGATCTTCGTTGTCTTCTTTCACACGCGGATCTCATACCCATAAACCATGCGGCAATATCAATCTAACGAAACGGCCGCGAGCACGCCATGCGCGTGGCATGCAAGTCATGTCGCACATGACAAGTCAGGATTTCCGCATTACCACGTGTCATTTATGTTCGTCATAGAGTTATGTCACTCAATACCAAATTTGGTGTATATCAAGCTAACGAAACGGCCGCGAGCGCGCCGTGAGCGTGGCATGTAAATCATACTTTTCATGACAAGTTAGCCATGATATTCATGATATGACCAGCCATTTACGTTCATCATACAGACATGTTATACCATACCAAATTTGGTATAAATCCCATTAACGATACGGCCAGGGGGAGCAATAAAGCCGTAGGCGGCTAGATAGATAGATAGATAGATAGATAGATAGATAGATAGATAGATAGATAGATAGATAGATAGATAGATAGATAGATAGATAGATAGATAGATAGATAGATAGATAGATAGATAGATACGCTCAAAGTCGCCGAAGTTCGCTAAGAAATGCTTCGCATTTAAAAACGCTACATATAGTTATGTGGGAAAGAAGCAGGAGAAAATGGCAGTAAAATCTCATAAAAGCAGCAAAACCTCATCAAAAGGTTAACAAAAGAAAACCCTTGCAAAGTGTTAGCCAGCCAGACGTCCTATACTAAAAATCCAAATTACCACAATTTTTAAGGCCAAAGCCTTTATTGTCACATGCTCACGTCCCTCCGTCCGTCCGTCCCCCCGTCGGTGCCCTGGCACGGTGCAGGTGGCCGCCGAGGCGCGCCAACGGACGCCGGTCGCGTCGGTCGCGCCTCGCGTCGGACTCTACAGTGCTCGCGCTTTGCCGAGTCCTTAGCTCTCTCCCTGGTAACGTCATACGAGGGGGCAGATTGGTAAAAACACGTAGCGCTGTTGAAGAGAGGTTACATATCCACCGCGCGGAAACTCCTTCTTTTTCTTGCAAGAGAGAGCATGCATATGGACAGCAGTAAGGTACGCATTTGGGCTGGTTGTTTCATGATTACGAGTGAAAAAACAGCGCTAAAAGACGGAACAAGAAAGAACACGGGACCACAGCGCCTTGGCCCCGTGTTCTTTCTTGTCCCGTCTTTTAGCGCTGTTTTTAACTCGTAAGCATGCATATGTTTTGAAAGAAATATGACTGCAAAAAAAGTACAGGAGAAAAACGTTTATTTACAAAATAGAGTTTTGTTTTGTGCTCGCGCTTAATCAGGATCCCTTCGTTCTGGAGAGTTTTGGATCTTTTTAAATGCGAATGCATTTCATAGTCGGGCCATGTCAGGCATCCGGCGTTGTGCGGCGTTGGCGTTGTGCGGCGTTGTCCGCGGAGGAGGAGGAGGAGGATAGGTTGAGGAGGTGTGCGCGCCCGCAGGTGTTAGATGTGAAGCATCTTATGGCGAAGCTTAATCCGGTGGTGGTGGTGTGCGGCGTGACCACCCTTACTGCGCATGCGCAATCCCTTTCAAAAAAATAAAAATAAAAAACCTCCTCTCTCCCTCTCTCTCTCCTCTAGGCATCCCTTCCCGAGGCAACCACACCCTCACTGCGCATGCGCCTCCCCTCCTCTCTCCCCCTGCTACGCTCCCCCCTCTCTCCTCAAGGCATCCCTGCCCGCAGCGTCCACACTACCACTGCGCATGCGCCCCCCCCCCCTCTCTCTCCTCTCCTACGCTCCCCCCTCTCCCTCTGCCCTTTCTCGCCTCGCAACGCCGACACAGGCAGCGGCTGCTAGCGAGTTTCTTGCTTGAAAAAAACCAAATGCTCGCGCTGCACAACCGTTCACTGGCCACCCCGTATATATGGCAATGGATCTTGACCTCCAAGGTGGTGCCGGTGGGAGATTTCTCCTGTGCGTTGTTGAACAATAAAAATTCGCAGCGTGCGCGTTAACTAAAAGCGGACTGCAAGTCTCTGTGTCGAGTCGGAGTATTCTGTCTCTCATTGCACATTAGCAGCGATTGGCATGTTCCAGTAGGAAACAGCGCTCCATCGCTGCGTGCTTTACGCATCCCCAGTTTTAAATGCGAATGCATTTCCTAGTCAGGCTATGTCAGGCATCCGGCGTTGGCGTTGTCCGCGGTGGCCTCGGCAGGTGTTATAGTGAATGGAGAGGAGGAGCGCGCTCTGGTGCGTGAGGGCGCTCGCATCGCGGGAGCTCGCCGGAGCTATATAAAAAAAAATTAAACAAAATAAAAAAAAGAAAAAAAAGGAACAAAAGAAAATTAAGAAAAATTTTAAAAAATAAAAAAAAAGAAAAAAAAAACAGAAAAAAAGCAAAAAAAAAAGGCGCTGCGCCGTGCTCCCGACCAGGCTGCAGAAATTAGGCGCATTTTCCTTCTTCGAACCACAACCACCATATATAAATGGAGTGAAGCGCGCGCGAAATGCATTCGCATTTCCTCACGATTCCCCTTCGGGGAGGTGGGGGGCATTTTTTTTTCTGATCGGTGGCTTTGAGAACTTTGTCATTTAGCTCACCACAAAAGTTCGTCAGCAATACGTTCGGGTGGCACGGCAGGATATGGTTTAGCACTGCTTAGTTCGTGTGACCATTCTCACAGGCATGGAGGTCGGATTGCTCTTCGTTTCCCACCAATTTCAGTGTCAGCTTCGTTACGGCACGGCCTTGTTCGGGATTATTAGCAGTGATAGCTAAGAACCGAGCTGCTGTACAACAACGTATTTCTGAGCAACAGCACTGTTGGTAGACTGAAGCTCCTCGGTACAACTGCTTCACGAGATCGGAGTGTTCATGTATGGCAGAGACTTTGATCGTCTTTTCCACAGCCAGCACATCTCTGCATTTCGCACAGTTCAACACTTTAAGGGTCTCGTACCGAGCATATTCTGGAACGTAGACCAAGATCAGAAGGACGTTCTGCTTCTTTGATAGTCTGGTTGCTTACAACAAAGAAGCAGCTGGGACGTAATGGCTCTACCTGCCTGCAAACACAGTCCTAGTGCTGGTGAGCGGAAGTAGTGGGCATGGTGATCTGCAAGCTTAACCTGAAATGCTTGCTGATCGAGAGGTTTCGTGAGGGAGAGCACGTATTCAAGCGTTCCTCAGTGTTTCCTCGCTCGAGATCTTGAACACCTGCACCTTCGTGTCCCCAGCGTAGTTTCCGCGGCATCACGGTATGCAGAACTTGCACGGCGTCTCAGCATCCCTCCTTACCCAATTCCAAAGCTCGCAGACAGAAGACCCTCACAGCAACATGCAGCACACGAGCAGCTGAACGCGAAGAGGTGTGCGTCGGCAAAGACGCGCCGGGGATCGCCGATATTTTCCTGCCGTACCGCGCGTTCCTTAGTGGTTCTTGGTGGTTCCCCACCTCGGAGCTTGGACACGTTCAGCTTCGTGTCCCCGGTGTTGTTCCCCGGCATCACGTTGCGCGGCGTCTCAGCGTCCTCCCTTTCACAATTCTAAAGCTCGCAGACAGAAGACCCTCACAGCAACACGCAGAACACGAGCAGCTGAACGCGAAGAGGTGTGCGTCGGCAAAGACGCGCCGGGGATCGCCGATATTTTCCTGCCGTACCGCGCGTTCCTTAGTGGTTCTTGGTGGTTCCCCACCTCGGAACTTGGACACGTGCGTCTTCGTGTCCCCGGTGTTGTTCCCCGGCATCACGTTGCGCGGCGTCTCAGCGTCCTCCCTTTCACAATTCTAAAGTTCGCAGACAGAAGACCCTCACAGCAACACGCAGAACACGAGCAGCTGAACGCGAAGAGGTGTGCGTCGGCAAAGACGCGCCGGGGATCGCCGATATTTTCCTGCCGTACCGCGCGTTCCTTAGTGGTTCTTGGTGGTTCCCCACCTCCGGAGCTTGGACACGTTCAGCTTCGTGTCCCCGGTGTTGTTTCCGCGGCATCACGTTGCACGGCGTCTCAGCGTCCTCCCTTTCACAATTCTAAAGCTCGCAGACAGAAGACCCTCACAGCAACACGCAGAACACGAGCAGCTGAACGCGAAGAGGTGTGCGTCGGCAAAGACGCGCCGGGGATCGCCGATATTTTCCTGCCGTACCGCGCGTTCCTTAGTGGCTCTTGGTGGTTCCCCACCTCGGAGCTTGGATACGTTCAGCTTCGTGTCCCCGGTGTTGTTTCCGCGGCATCACGTTGCGCGGCGTCTCAGCGTCCTCCCTTTCACAATTCTAAAGCTCGCAGACAGAAGACCCTCACAGCAACACGCAGAACACGAGCAGCTGAACGCGAAGAGGTGTGCGTCGGCAAAGACGCGCCGGGGATCGCCGATATTTTCCTGCCGTACCGCGCGTTCCTTAGTGGTTCTTGGTGGTTCCCCACCTCGGAGCTTGGACACGTGCAGCTTCGTGTCCCCGGTGTTGTTTCCGCGGCATCACGTTGCACGGCATCTCAGCATCCTCCCTTTCACAATTCCAAAGCTCGCAGACAGAAGACACTCACAGCAACAAGCAGCACACGAGCAACCGAACCACTCAACGGTGAAGAAACGCCCGTCGGCAAAGAAGCACTGGGGACCGCCGATTCTGCGGACGCGCAACGAACGCGCGTTACTGCAACGTATCGCGGTGACTGGTTGAACTCGTTTGCCGCCTCATGCATCCGCCCCATCTGCTGACGTAGTGCGAATGGAAAGGGAACAGAACTGGGGCATTGGCTTTGCTTGCGTAGCGTCACTGTGCCCGGCGTGTCGAATCATGCAAGAAGGGAGAAGCGCGCATCGCGTTCCATTCTGACCGACCCCGTCTCAATGGCCACAGGCGTTCGCCGAACACACTTTGGAATTTACAAAGTGTCCTTCAATTTTATCCTTTAACCAGGCTCTGCTCACGCATGCGTTCGTTAAAGCGTCGCTCCATCTGCCCATTCGTTGAGTCTTCGCCCCGTCTGCCACATGATAAAGAGATGTGATAAACACTAGAAACACACTGAGTGAAAAAAACATTTGGATGTTTTTTTCAGCAATAAACCTTCTTGTGTTTGGTCATTAGCGAGCAGATCTGACCTAACGTCCCAGGGGCGGAAAATGCTACATCAACATCGTACCTATTAGCAACCTTTTTTCACATGGTGGGATATATTATGCAAGTACGGCATGTACAGGTTTCTTCTCCTTTTCTTTGACATTGTCATCGCCGACCTGGTACTTTTGAAGAAGGCTTTCGCGAGCACTGGAGATAATCTGCATGGGGTACCGACCTGCGCCCAGACGAACCGCCAGGGTATTGGAGCTATCAAGTATCAGATGCGGGCATTACTTATCAAGGGCAGCTGCGCAAGCCGACAACACAATGCCCCTTTTAATCAACCTTGATCGCGCGATTTCATGAGGCAACGGGCCTTTCTTAAATCGCGGATTGTATTTGTAGCACATGTGCTTCTCGGTAGTCCTGAGCGGTAGGTCCAGAAACTGGATCTCATATTCAACCGGCAGTTCGTGAGTGAACTTTAAGCCACTGGGGCGTCTGGTAAAAACCTGTAGGCGATCTTTGACAGCATCGTGCACACGTTCGCCTGGTATGTTCCCAAGCGCAGTGAAGTAGTTGTCCACCTACTTGAAGGTGCGAACGACATCCAAAAGCGAGAGTTCTGGTCAATAAATTTCTAGTTTGTGCAGTGAAACCGATGGCCTAGCAACACACATATCACCATACTTGTGGATGAAAAACGCCTCGACTACTTCTCGCGCTGTCCTATCTTTATGCCGGGATAGCACCTTTCTTTGACGCAGCAACGGGTGACATTTGCAATCTTTACAGTGTAAGCACCAATTCGATGAAGGCTGAGCTTTCAATGATGCCATGGGGTCCATTAACCGATTGTTCAAACACCTCCCGCTTTGGCCGATAAGAAATGTTGCATGGCGTTGCTCCGTTGCATGGCGTCGGGGAACGGGATTCTGCAGACGCGCCATGAACCAACGCGTTTATCCTAGTCAGAACGCGCTGGCACGCGCTAGCGCGTTCGGGCCGGTGTAAGGGGCTGGGTAAAACGATGTGGGCTCTCCCCTTTACATTCGCTCAGCAATCACGTGATGGTGTCGGTGAACGAGATTCTGCAGACGCGTGATGCACCCACGTGTTCTCGCGTGGCGTGTTCCAACAAGAGTTCGGGACCAGTAACAGCAACAGCAACTACAGTGAATTCATGGTGTGCTCCACTTGCAAGGACGCGTTAACATCGGGCAAGGTGCTCGTGAGGAGCGGAACTTTAAGTCGACCCATGCGCTGCTTCGCATCGCCTCATGGTCCCCTTTAGCGGGAGAAGGTGTAATTTTCGTAAAAGTATCTCTGAAATATCTCGTTACGTCAAATATAAATGTATCTCAATATCTGTATTTTAGGCTACCAGCGCGTGTATTTCGATATCTGTATTCCGGAATACTTTTCTATGTATCTCTACCTAGCCCTGCCCCCAAAGTACATTACGCGCGCGCGCCTCTCGGTGACGTCGCGTTCACGAAACGCAGCCCTCTACAAACTGGAGGCACGTGACTGTGGACGCTGCTGACGGCTGGTGACGTGCTCGGACGTTGCCCGGCACTGAAGAGCTCCCATTGCATGTCGCGCCGGGCGTGGGCGGTGATGCCGGACTCGCCAGTACAGGAACCTGTTTGACGGGCTATTTCGTGGTTGCCCTACAGACGGCGCGGGGCGGTCTTCGCATTACTGCACATGCGCTTCTCGAGCTCTGTTAGCGTTGCGCGTTGAGACCTGTCCGGCTGTAGGGGAGCACTATTTGCGCCTGGCATCGTCGGCTTGTCGTGACGAAAGATAACCGCCCGGCGCGCGCGACGGGACAGTCGGAGGTGTAAGAGAGCCTTAAAGTCCCAATGGATAACATAGCTCCGCGAGTCGTATGTTCCAGGCGCGACTGATTGTGTGATAGCACAGCTGACGATCGCGCATAAGCGGAGTGAAACTACGCCGATCTAATTGACAACGACACCATCATATCACCACTCCTAACCCCGTCTACAGTGGTTGTCGTGGCTGCTTTCCCGTCCTTCGACCACCCTCTTCCCTGCCTGGTGGCGTTCAGCGTCTTTCCCTTAAACAGCACCCTAGAAAAATGAGCGTCATCTTTCTTGCTTTCTCTTAGTTCCATGGCTTCGAGCGCTCGTGGTACAGTAGTAGTTTTTTGCACTTAGACTTTGTAGGGAAAACCCCTTCGAGTACAATGCCTTCGATGAATTCTCGCTTGCATAGGCGCGTGCAGGATTCCCTTTCAGAGGAGGGGGGGGGGGCAAGGTTCCTCCCAGCGCCCCCCTCTATTTTAAGTCAATGTATTGGGCAGACTTGTGCAACCCCCCCCCCTCTTAGGCGAATAGGGGGGGGGGCTGCCATCCTTGTGCGCACGCCTATGATGGCTAGTATAGCCCCTAAGATGGCCCGTGCACTAAATGAATACAATGCTAACAGATAAGGGCCATAGGAACATTAGAGAAACACTCATTCGTACTGTCTGCACTTCTTAAATTTTCGTCTTTGTATGCATACATTATTTTTGTGCAATGAATCCTTGCTACTATGAGTACTTTTGGCTATTCTAACCCTCCATAGATGTCCAGTATATTCGTGTGTAAATGATTTTCCCTTCCAGAGGCATGATACTATTGCGATACATACTCATGCGGAATCCTATTGATTACCTTTATTTCCATGGCCTAATGTGGCTTACATGGTACCAGCACCAATGTGAGTAGCCTACTTACTCTTTTAGGGGCGCAGCTCCTTAGGGCTTAGTCTTGTCGTTGTCCGCGTCCGTCACGGGGAGATTCATATACCGTATGTGAGACACAAAAAATGTTTAACAATAGATAATATCAATCATAATTGTGACAGAACAATATAAAACGCCTAGAAGCACAAAGCCTTTATACTAATCGGCGACTTAACATACACATTATGGACTTTAGGGCCTAGCTTTGTC
>JALIZH010028337.1:0-32154 GCA_030522465.1 Rhipicephalus appendiculatus | reverse complement strand
ACTTTAGGCCCTAGCTTTGTCGTCGAAGCTCACTGTCCGCTGTCATGGTGGTTAGAAAACCATTGCTATAGTCGAAACATGTGTGTATGTGAATAAAAAAAGGTTTAGAATAGAAGAACAAAATTATAATTGTGAAGGAACAATATAAAACACCTACAAGCACAAATCCCATATACTAGTCGGCTACTTCAACGTAGAAATTAAGCACCTTGGGAACGAGCTTTGTCGTCGACTCTTTATGTCACTTTATATCACTACATTTACATTATATGGGGCTACGCTCGGGTAACATATGTGAGAAAGAAAGAAATGTTTAACAATACAATAATATCAATCATAATTGTGACAGAAAAATATAAGACACCTACAAGCACGAACCCTTTATACTAGTTGGCCACTTCAACGTAGACATTATGGACGTTAGGACATAGCTTCGCCCCTCCCCTGATCATTGACTTCGTGGGTATGCGTGGATTTTTTTAGCGGCGAAGCTCTTTAGAGACTACCCTTGTCATCGTCCGCGTCCGTCACGGGGAGATTCATGGATGTGAAACACAAAAAAGGTTTAACATAGACTAATATCAATCACAATTGTGACAGAGCAATATAGAACATCCAGAAGCAGAAACCATTTATACCTGTCGGCGACTTAACGTACACATTATGGACCTTAGGACCTAGTTTTGTCGTCGAACCTCATGTCCACTGTACTGGTGGTTAGAAAAGCATTGCTATAGTCTAAACATGTGTGTATGAATAATAAAAGGCTTACAATAGACGAACAAGTTATAATTTTGAAGAAACAATATAAAACACCTACAAGCACACACTCCTTTATACTAGTCGAGTACTTCGACGTAGACATTATGGAACTTAGGACCGAGCTTTGTCGTCGACTCTTTATGTCACTTTAGGTCACTCAATTTACATTATATGGGGCAACGCTCGCGTAATATATGGGATACACAACAAAGGTTTAACAATACAGTGACAGCAATCATAATTGTGTCAGAACAATATAAAATACCTACAAGTTCAAACCCTTTGTTCTAGGCGGCGACTTCAACGTAGACATTATGGACCTTACGAACTAGCTTCACCCACTCGTCATGATTCACTTTTTGTTCCGCTTACTGGAATTATTTTATTCGAACCATTTGGTTAACATTATTCATTACTGCGCTAAATTTTAACAATAACTTGGTCTTCCAAGGTCAGCTTAAAATGGTCGGGGGGTAACTGAAGACACTCGTAAATGTAAAATCGTGGCTCCAGCCGTTTCCGGCTTCAGCCGCGATATTAATTCTCTGCTCTCATCAGGAATTTTAACCATCGACAACACCAACAACCGCAGCGCCGCTTTTACTGTATGGGCTCCCTCGCCCTGATTGTATAAGATTTCCAAATTCTGAGACGATATAGACTAGGAATCAGCTATAGCGCATACTCCACCATGGGCAGAGAGGTATGTGCATTTGTGCCAGAAGTGACTCGTGAAAATTATTTTTATGACGCAAGCGACAGTGACGTCACATTATTCATTTCATCACGGGCGAATCGTGTTCTTCACACATACATGTCCTGGTATGCGTGTTTTGGAATGTACCAAGCTAACGAGACGAGCACGAGAGCGCCAAGATGTAGGCAGCTAGACAGATTGACAGAATTGGTCAAGGTACCTTTGGTTCGTTCAGAAATGCTTTCCATTTCAATTTCGATGAACTCAAACTTTCTATTATATTTCACTCAAGCTTCAGGATGCCCAAAAAAAGGAAACTATAGAGCAGTGACTGATTGAATACTTGAGTACACTCCAGCCAATTGGTGTACGCGCATCAAATGTGCGTCTTGAATCTATCCGACACTGTAGGCATACAGCGGTAACAAGCCATACGAGCATTTGCTCTAGCAATATTTTACCATTCTTACTACAAAATTTTTACACTCAGTTGCTGCTTACGGTGTTATACATTTCTTTGAGAAATACAATGACGCGATTTTCCACAATCTGAACGGAATGACAACTCAGTGCGATGCACCATCTTACTTGTCAACGCGAGCGAAATTCGTATACGCCTGTATACACACCATCTTCCTTTAAGGGACACACGGTAGGCCCTATACCTCCCATGTGTTTTAAGGCTTCTTTAAGACGCGTTTTGTCATAAACTGCTATACTCAAAGCGTTCGAGTTTGTTGGATTTGATTTATCGGGGTCTCTTCTAATAGAGCTAGAATTAGAACTGTACTTTTGGTGTTGATCTTTCTTCAATTTTTTTAGCAAAGCAACTCATGTTGATCTATATTTTTTAAATGAAACTGCCAAAGAATGAAAGCTATTCTGCCTATGTACGTCATTCTAGTTCAGTATATATATTGATGTTAAGTGTATTCTTTTGAAAAAAATCACGCCATATCCACAAAGTGAATGATGTTGGAGGAGCTTGCTCGGAGATGATCAGGTAACCCGCGAATCCTCCGTACACATCTCCCACCATCATACATAGACGTGACAACGTTGTTATATACACATTACATGCGGCGCTCGGGCCGCGAGCCCCAACTGCTGCTCGTTGCGAGCCCGCCGCGCTGCTGTGCGGCGTTCATGCGGCCGAGTGGTAACGAAGTTTTCACTGCCTGAGCTCCCGGCGAAGAGAAAGGAAGCGCACGTGCTTAGAGTGGTGTGCGTCGCCTTGAGCGGCGCCGACGCTCGTTGCGAGTCCGCCGCGCTGCATTGCGGTGTCCATTTGACCGAGCGGTAACGAAGAGCGTTCACTGCGTGAGCTCCCGGCGAAGAGAAAGGAGGCGCACGTGCTGAGAGTGTTGTGCGTCGCCTTGAGCAGCGCCGTCATTTAGTGAGCATTCCTGAAATCACCGGAAAGCCGGCGCCATGAGCGGAGAAGTGTACACGCCACCACCATCGCCGCCATCGCCGCCGCCGCCGCCGGACAAGGTGCGAGCTTAAGAAGCTTGCCGAACAAGCTCCTAAAAGCAGCCTTCTGTTTTGGACAAATTGCTTTGATGATAGGGGAAATGCAACAAAAAATATGACTTCGACAAATTGAGAAGTAAAGAGGAAAGACAAGTTAATTTTATGCTTTGTTGAAAAAGAAGTTCTATAGAACAATTCGAATTAATAACAACCTGTCATATAGTCATCACACGAATCCGCTTGTCGCTTCTTGTCTTGTTTTCTTGGTCCCCTGGTTTATATTATCATGTGTTCTGTCTCTCTATTAGCCAAATGGCGGTCTCTATTAGCTGTCAATGGCGGTCGATCTCATCACCATATCACAGTGTTGCGTCTCGTTGATATGCCAAACTGCCTTGATCACGTTTACTCGGGTCGTGCAGACGTTTTCCGAAAGTTAGAACTATTTCAAAATTGAAGGACACTATGTACATTCCAAAGTGTGTTCGGCGAAAGCTTGGGGCCATTCGACTGACTGTGCCATGTCTTTTCGTTTTGTCGGACGGACGGACAGACGGACACGGATGGACGGACGGATGAACGGACACGGACGGACGGACACGGAAGAACGGTCGGATGGATGGACGGACGGATGGACTCACATGGATGGACGGATAAACGGACGGACGGCCGAACGGACAGACGGGCAGACACACGGACGGACGTACGAACGGATGGACATGGATGGATGGACGGACGGACGAGCACAGATGGGTGGACGGACACGAATGGACGGACGGACAGAGGGACACAGGGATGGAAAGGACGGAAGGATGGACAGAGACGGACGGATGGACATGAACGGACGGACAGACATGCACGGACGGATGGACGGACACGGATGGACTGTTGGACGGACGACGGATAGACGGACGGACGTGAGCATGAGACATTAAAGGCCTTTCGCCTTAAAAGTGGCAGTTATGAGGGCGTCCATTGCAAGGAATACGATCTATTGTGTTCTCATCGAGTGTCGAGGTTCCTGTGCATTCTGTGAAGACACAGTTGCTCGTAATCATGCCTTGTACAAACTGAAGATCCGTCAAAGCATAGCCATTTTCACTACAGGTAAGACTTTCTCCTTGCAGTGTCAGTTGAATGAGGACAAAGATTACTGGCTGAAGCACTCGTACGAGTGCTTCCGGACTTGTTTCTGCTAGTAGCCAAAGCGTGTCGATTTCCAATTATACGGTGGTTTTGAACAGATCCTTTGATTCGTCTACACTATAATATCTTTTACCGCGGCAACGAAAGGAACAAAGACGCAACTAAATTCAAAATAAACGCACATAACCTTATCTCCATGCGCGTCTTACACAGACAAGATAAATGAACTCGTTTAATGTCACGTGTCTTTAAAGAAAAAAAAGGCTACATGTGCCTTAAGGTAGCCGGGATACCTTTTAACACAAAAGTGTGTTATGCCGAGGTCCACCAAGATTTCAGTAACGTATTTACGTCACGGTAATGTCTTCGAAAAAATGCACATAATCAGAAGACATAGTAAAAAAAAGTTCTGTCAACGGGAGTCGAACCTACGACCTCTTGGTCCGCCACAAGCGCTGTCGGGCACGCTATCTACTGCGCCGTCGTCACTTTTTTTCTTTCATGATATTTATTATGCGTATTTGAAATTATCACAAACGCTATGAAGTAGTGATGCATTCACTCAGCGACAATAATCGCACAAGCACTGCACAGCAATTCATCGGCTTACATACAGATATACTATGCAAGTCCAGAGAAAGAGGAAAGGTTCTTCAAAGATTATCACAGAGGGAGGCTGGTAAAGATCAGTACCTGATCAAGATGGGGTGCCAGTCTGGTCTGATGTCATGTTCTTCGTAAAGGTCCTTTAGGTGGAGAGCCATACGCATGAAATGCATACTTGAAGCAGTGGGTGGTTCTGCATTACGGTCTTGCATGCGCGTTTTCCACAGACTGTGCAGTCCCATAAGGAAAAACACGTCAAAGGGCACTTCATCAAGACACGTGGGGAGAAGGTACCGTATCGTATGTGAATTAATGTTAAAATATTTTTAACAGTTTGTTGCAGGATGTCCCAGAGCTGAATGGTATCTTTGCAGCTAATAAGACAGTGTTCTGTTGTCTCCGGTACGTCGCAGATACGACAGTTAACTGAAGAAACAAAAATACCTTTCCTCTGCAACCATGATTTCACCGGCACTGTATCAGTATGGAGTTTGTAAAAGAAGGTTTTTGTATCAGGAGAAATATACATTTCCCGAACTCGTTATAGTACACCATGTACTGGAAGTTCGGAATATAATGAGCGGTTAAGTGGAGGCGGAAAAAGCATAGATAACAAGTCCTTCTAGAGACTCATTTCGTGATACTGTGTATAAGTATTCTATGGAAAACCAGACCTTGAGGAATCGAACAGCGATGAAAATTTCCTGCATAAAGCCCCACAAACACGGGCCGTATAGAGAAATCTGAAGAAACAATCAAGTCAGGTAAGGTATTAAGAAATGTAATCTGCAAGAATGATCGAATAATGGGATGGGAACTGTCGCGAAAAAGTAGAACCGTGAAACTATTTGCCAGAGATATAAATGAAGTAATCCCAGCCCTCCCTCCCTTACTGGCCTGAATAGGTTATCCCGTCTGATTGGCACAGATCGCTCGAACACTTCTTCAGTATTGCCATAGTTGTCAAGGACAGCTTCGTATGCTACAGCTATAGACCTTGCGAAAGCTTTTGACGGTGTCAGTCATTCCTTTCTGTTTTCCCTACTGGAACGTGTAAATGTTGGCTCTGTTGTGCTGGAAGGCGTTAAACTTTTTTACAATGACTGCTCAACTCGTCTAATTATTAATGGACACCTGTCAAAGCCGGTATCTATTTGCTCTTCTGTGAAGCAGGGCTGCCCAATGTCCCCACTGCTGTTTGCACTTTATCTTGAACCGCTATGCCTGAGCACAATACGAACCAATAGTATTCGCGGCTTCGATGTATTAGGCAATGAGGTTAAGGTATTGGCTTATGCAGACGACGTAGCTTTCTTTTGCTGTGACAAATGAAGTGTTGAGAATGTGGTATCTACAATAAGTAAATTCGGCATTTTATCAAGTGCTCGTTTAAACTCATCTAAAAGTTTAGGATTATGGTTTCGATCATGGGGTAGTACGCCGGAGAAGTTCGCAGGAATTAATTGGGCTCATATTCCGCCAAATTAACTTGGTGTGCCACTAGATGCCTACAGATTCAGTGCACCTTACTGGAAAGAACGCGTTCTTAAGCTTGAACGACAGGCCCAAACTTTTCTTCCACATCGCCTTTCCATCTTTGGAAGAGCTGAAGCTTGCAATACATTTTATTGCGATAGCAAGTCTCGACGGGTTTTTGCCGTCGCCGTTGCCGTCGCCGTCATGTCGCGTATGAAGTCCAAATTGATTAGAGCCCCCTGCGCATCGTACGTTCCGCCAGCGGGTGATAGCGGGCGAGCGGGAGCGATGAACGCGGCTGAAGCGGAGATCAAACGAGCCGGCCCGTCTCCATCGCCCCGAGGCGCATGCGATAAGATCCCCCCAACTGTTCAACCTGCTCCGCCCGTAGTTCGTGAGCGTGAAAAGACGCGAGGGGGTATGGTGTCCCTCGAGCGACCTTCGATTTTACGAGCGCGGTCGTCGCGGGCGTGCGCGTCATCTCCCCTACTCAGCGGCCGACAGCGGGGGGCCGGTATACCCTTCTACGTACTGCGCTCTCAACGCGAAGAGAATGTGGTGAGCAGAGTGTCCCTGGAGCGGCCGTACTCTCTTAAACGAGCGTTTTCTAGAGTTGCGTGATATCAGATCCAAAAGAGTTAGCTGCCAGCCTCACTTCGTATAACATTACAATTTGTTGCTATCGCATTCATTGCTTCACCCTTGCGGTGAAACTGTGACTTTTTAGCTACACAGCTTTACTATGTATTGCAACTTACTCATTGCCCTCGATCTTACATACAGCGCTTTCTTCGGACTTTCGCAACTTTCGTGTGGTGTTCGACTTTTGAACCACTGCGCCGTGGACACATACCATGAAGGCTTTACAAAACGCGCTTATATATCTACCACTTTCCTCTCACAATGCTCTTGCTTGAGTGAAGTAATGCGAGCGGAGTTCAGTAACTCTAGTGTCGTATTCGGTTGGGTGATTACGAGCGCTCTGGACCACTCTGAATAGTTGCCGTGCGTTCGGTTGGTAGAATTCGAGCGCTCGGACTACCTTCGGTTTGTTATTTCGGAGCGTCAAACTCCGACTCGGAGCGCTCCCGACCATGCTGACTTCGAAGTGAGAGCCTGGCGCGATCTGGCCGGGAGATCGGATCACGTGACACAAGCCGGCTACCACGTGCTTGTCTGCAGGCGACAGCGCGAGCGCCCATTTCGCAAGGTGTAATCGCCTGGCGCGTAATACTTCAATAATATGTGGGGTTTAACGTCCCAAGACCACGATATGATTATGAGAGACGCCGTAGTGGAGGGCTCTGGAAATTTTGACCATCTGGTGTTCCTTAGCGTGCACTGACATCGCACAGTACACGGGCCTCTACCATTTCGCCTCCATCGAAATGCGACCGCCGCGGCCGGGATCGAACCCGCGACCTTCGGGTCAGCAGCCGAGCACCCTAGCCACTGATCCACCGAGGCGGACGGCGCGTAATACTTCGTTCACGTGTGTTGTTCGTGGCGTTTGTGAGCGTGTGTGGGGGGACTTCACATCTACGAAACCATAAATGCACCATGTCAAAAAAGAGGTGGCTAGTGAAGACGGAGGAAACGTCAATGCTCATCAGGACGTCTTGAGGGGAGAAAGGAAGGAAGAGGAAAACACGGACAGGCAGGAAGGTCAACCAGGCGTGCGTCCGGTTTGCTATCCTACACTGGAGGAAGGGGAATGAGGGATTAAAAGATAGAGAGATAGAAAGAAACGAGTATACAAAAGACACTGCTGCGTTCCATAATACTGAGCGCAGGATCTCGGGCGAATCACGTTGCACTGGAGGTAGACGAGTAATGGTGCCTACTGAAGGCTTGCAAGTACTGGACATAGACCTTCCAGCACCTGTTGCACGGACTGAGCGTATGGGGATTTAAGCTTGCCGACGAACATGCGAAGTGTGTCTAGGAGTGACTGTAGAACTGCGACGATTGCTTTGTCTTCTTCAGGCAACTGGACATTCGCTGATTCAGTGTTCACTTTCGCCGACGTGTGCTGTGACTCTGCATGTGCCTGCGACTTCGGCAACGAAGGCCAAGCTGCGTCGGATGTGTCCATGCCTTCCGTGTTTTCGTTTACGCCGGCCGTCAACCATCCCTGGGACTGTGGCTTCGGCAATGTAGGCCAAGTGGAATTCATACCGGCCGTGGAGGGTCCGGTTGACAAGGGAGGCAGTGAAGCAAGGCGTTCAAGAGGCGCTGTAGATGCGGAGGCATTGGGCTTCTTGGATGAACCTCGGCGCCGATGTCGCCGCTTTCTGATGGTATCGGCGGCCTCGCGATGGGATATATGGTCCCTTGCCGTTTGTTTCCAAACAGCTATTTCCCTCTTCATTTTTGGGCACTCTATTGAGGAAGCTTCGTGGGGTCCATTACAATTTGAACACTTCAGAACATTGGCTATACAATTGTCGGCGCAATGGGCTTCAGCGCAGCGAGAACATACTCGCCTATTTTCGCATACGGTTCTCACGTGACCTATTTTCATGCAGTTCTGACATTGCAGTGGTTTCGGCACATAAGGTCTTACAGAATGTCGGAAGTGGCCTACCTTTACATAGGGTGGTCGACAGTTGCCTTTGAAATATACTTTCACGCAGCGCGAGGTACCCAAACGAGCAACCTTGGTGATGATGGTAGCTTCGTTAGCTGGTTTGACCAGGCCACACAAGTCGGAGGTGGGAATCACAGCGTCAACGTCGTAGATGACGCCGGTGACGACGTTGGAGTCCACTGGGATGTAGGAGCGGACGTTGATTCCATCCAGCGCTGTGACGCTTCGTAGTTTGTTCAGTGCGGTCGCATGCGAAACATCAATCGCCATGACATTCTTACGCGGGTTCACTCGGATGTTGATGATTTCATCCGGCACCAGTCCCTCGAGCAGCGCCGAAACAGATTGCCTGTTGAGGCGCTTCATGTTGCCGTTGGGGTCAACAGGAACGAAAATGATGGTGTTGGCCTCGGGCCTTCGTGGCGCTCCTTCATTCGGTGTGTTGGGGGATGAAGAGGCCGTGGTGTTCCGTCTCTTCGCCTTTCGGCTCGTTACAAGTTCGAAGTTGTCGTCAGATGGCCCCTCGCCTGTCAGTGAGTAGACATCAGTGTCCTCGCTGTCGTAGTAAGGGCCCGTCCGCTTCCTGGACGCGGCCGCCGCGGACGCCGCAGGACCTGGCACATATCCGAACTGGTCCATGTTCATCGCCGATGAATGCAGTGGTAGGCTTCACGATGGTCACATATTATTGCACAAAAAAGGCAAGACATACTCGAACAGCGTACTGCTAGGCAGACACTTCGTCGTCGTCCCTCTTGAGGGGCTGTTTGGTTCATTCTATGCAGGTAAATAATTGCGCGAAATGCTGTTGTTACAGCAGCTCGCAGTCGAATACATTGAAGCTAGCAGCTCGGACGACGACGACGACGACGACTATTGTGAGATTTATGTGCTGAGCTCGGATGGCCGTCTCTGCGTCCAGACATGTCGGAGATTGACACTTAACCGATCGGCGCCATTTGTCAATGCAGCGCAGGAATGTTTACCCGGTGGCTTCCCGTACTGGCAGCATGGCGGCGCTACAGGCGCGCTGCTCCGAGATCGTCGATGTATTCGTTTGGTACGCTGCCTCTCGCGCTCTGATTGCAAGCTGCCTCGGCATCTGGCGACTCTGAATCAGAGGACAGGAGCGACCAACCGAATACACCATAACATTCCGCGAGTAGGCGATCTTATCCCAACTTCAGCGTCCAACCATTGACGCTCTTCTGGCTGCCACACGGCTTCAATTTCTCTGATTCCGATCTCATCGTACAGCTACCATAAGCACCAAACACCGTGACGTCATCAATTCTGAAGGCGTCTACTGAGTCCTACGTAGCTTCTAATTGATAAAAATGAGGTACATTGTCATCTGAGGGTGCCATAGACCTCGCATACAAAGTTCCAGAAAATTTCATCGAGCCAATGTCGCGAAAATACGAAAAATACATTTGGAATTTCTGACGTCACGCGCGCAGATATCGGTGCCAAATTTAAAAATAAAACTTCAACCTTGATTTTCTCCGCTAATAATGAACTCATTATAGTGAAACATGCGGCATTAGAGTTCTCAGAGCGCAGTTTGCCAATCTAAACCAACTCACTGTTTCGCTTTAGTATCCCTTTAAAAGCTGCCCATATTTTACTATGAATCTATAGCAACTAGCCCACTTTACAACCCTTCCGGGGCTGATGATGACGGCTTGGCGAACGCGAACGTATTAGGGACGGGCGAATGTCTCATTTTAAACTGCAATTCGAATTGAAATCATTAAGTTATCTGCGAGATGAAAGAAGATTTTACTAATAACTTATAGCTAGAGTACCGGAGTTGAGAGTAGGAAAATTTATTTTATAATAAACATATGGGAAAATTTGAAGGACACTTTGTACATTCCAAAGTGTGTACGGCGAAAGCTCGTGGCCATTGGACTTACTATGCCATGTCTTTTTTTTTTTCTTTTACATTCTCAGTGGAATGGCACACAAATGGAATGTGTGCGTGTTTTCTTTTTTTAAATGCGAAGCATTTCTTGCGAACTTCGGTGACTTTGAGAGTATCTATCTATCTATCTATCTATCTAGCCGCCTACGACTTTGTGCTCTCCTGGTCGTATCGTTAATGGGATTTATACCAAAATTGATATGGCATAACATGACTGTACGACAAACATGAATAACTGGTCATATCATGAAAATCATGAATAACTTGTCATGAAAAATATGATTTACATGCCATGGCCATAGTGCTCCTGAGGCCGTTTTCTTAACTTAATATATCCAAAAATTGGTACGACAAGACATCTCTGCATGACCAACATAAATGACAGATGGTAATATGAAAACCATGACCTGCATGTCATGTACAACATGATTTGTGCCACGCTCATGGCGCGCTGACGGCCGTTTCGCTAGCTTGATATGCGCAAATTTGGTATAGAATGACGTGTCTGTATGACGAACATAAATGCCCAGTGGGCATGTGGAAATCATGACATGTCATGTGCAATATGACTTGCATTCCACGCTCATGACACGCTCGCGGCCGTTTCGATAGTTTGATATACACACACCAAATTTGGTATTGAGTGACGTGACTGTATCACGAACATAAATGCCCAGTGGTCATATAGAAATCATGACATGTCATGCGCAACATGACTTGCATTCCACGCTCATGGCACGCTCGCGGCCGTTTCGCTAGTTTGATATACACCAAATGGTATTGAGTGACGTGACTGTATGACGAACATAAATGCCCATTGGTCGTATGGAAATCATGACATGTCATGTGCAACATGACTTGCATTCCACGCTCATGGCACGCTCGCGGCCGTTTCGATAGTTTGATATACACCAAATTTGGTATTGAGTGACGTGACTGTATGACGAACATAAATGCCCAGTGGTCATATAGAAATCATGACATGTCATGTGCAACATGACTTGCATTCCACGCTCTGGCACGCTCGCGGCCGTTTCGCTAGTTTGATATACACCAAATGTGGTATTGAGTGACGTGACTGTATGACGAACATAAATGACAAGTGGTAATATGGAAATCATGACATGTCATGTGCAACATGACTTGCATGCCATGCTCATGACACTCCGTGGCTGTTTCGCTAGCTTGATATACACCAAATTTTTTAAGGCAAAAGCTTTTTAATGTCTCGTGCTCACGTCCGTCCATCCGTCCCTCTAGCCGTGCCCTGGCACGGTGCCAGGTGGGCGCCGGGGTGCACAAACGGACGCCGATCGCGTTGGGCTCTTCAGCGCTCACGCTTTGCTTGCGTAGCGTCGCTGTGACCAGCGTCTCTTATCATTCAAGGAGGGAGACGCACCATTCCGATCGACCCCGTCTCAGTGGGCACATGCGTTCGAGCAACACACTTTGGAATGGACAAAATGTCCGTCAATATAAACGCTGGAACGCGGATGGCGTCTGCACGATGCGCAAAGCGCGAGAATACGAACGCATGCGAAACGGAGGCAGATTGGTCTCGCGTCTCGCTGCGATTCGAGGTAAAAAATTAAGCGAAAATAAGTGGCAGGTGGTAACATGAAAATCTTGGCATGCATGTCATCTACAATGTCATTTACATGCCACGCTCATGGTACGCTTGCGTCCAGTTCGCCAGCTTGATATACCAAAATTTGTATTGCGCGACGTGACTGAATGACGAACACAAATCACAGGTCCTAACATGTTAATAATCACATGCATATTATGTACAGTATGATTTGCTCTTTGCTGGCTGCTTCGCATTACATCGATTCCAACAGTGCGTGGGATCTGCCGGATTTTTTTTTACCGCGAATCGCAGCGAGACGCGAGACTAATCTGCCTGCGTTCGCATGCGTTCGTATTTTCTCGCGTTTTGCCCATTGTGCAAACGCCATCCGCGTTCCAGCGCTTAACTTGACGAACACTTTGTAAATTCCAAAGTGTGTTCCGCGAACGCCTGTGTCCATTGAGACGGGGCCGGTCAGAATGGAACGCGATGCGCGCGTCTCCCTTCTTGCATGGTTGGAAACGCTGGGCACAGCGACGCTACGCAAGCAAACCGCGAGTGCTGTAGAGTCCGACGCGACCGGCGTCCGTTTGCGCACCCCGGCGGCCACCTCGCACCGTGCCAGGGCTCGGAGGGAGGAAAGGACGGATGGACGTGAGCATGAGACATGAAAGGCTTTCGCCTTAATAAGCATGTTTATTGTACATCAAGTGATGTACAGGATAAATATGCATGGTATAGTACTACTGCTTGACAGCACCGTGCACGTGTCCCGTAATTTTGCAGTACTGGGAGTATGTCAGTTGCGAAGCCAGTTTGACTATTTGTGCATATCTAACGCTGCCGAAATGACGCACAGTTAGGACTGTCCATTCCCTATTTCGGAAAGAGCGCCTGCGCCCATGCGCGAGTATCAAGGAGTACCTATCGACATCGCTGCAGCGGCGAGAGCATCGGACCAATGGGGAAGCTCATTAGAGCCACCGGGGTGGGCGCGGCAAATCGCATCGAAACAAGCTTAAAGCATAGGCTTTATGTGCGTTTGTTTGAGTCAAGCGGGCCCGATACAGTGGCTTGGTTCAAGGGAAAAAATGCGCTTGCCAACCAAGCCAGAATGGCGGCGGCAGCGCTCAGGGGGCCGTTGCGGTTATGGGCACCGTGCATACGTTAGGAGCCGCCACAGTCGCGCGCGGCGTCCAGCGCCAAAGCGGCCTCGGCAGCAATTTGGTGTGATACAGGAATAGACGACGCAAGCGGCGGCAAGCCACTGCGCCGTGCTTTGGCGCTTCGCTTGAGGCGTTTTCGTTCCCGTTTGCTTTCAAAAGACGGTAAATTGTCAGCAGAAGTGTTAGCGCGTGTGCTTTTTTGTTCGCCAGGTTTCGTGCACACTCAGGCGAATACGTCCGCATCAAATTCTTGGCGAAAACGACAACGGAGGTGACGAGCCCCTCACGCATGTAGCGCGGTCCACTTCGCTCACTAAACGATCAAAGCTTATCACCCTCGGGCACGGTGTTAGAAGTATTATAGGTGGACCAACGGCGCCCCCAGAAACGATGAACTTCGGTCCTCGTTTTGTGGAGAAGACGCGAGATGGCGCCACAGTACCCGTGGCCGATGCGAGGAATGGATGGTCGCTTCGGGGCTGCGAACGCCGCTCGAAATAAATAAAAAAAGTCTGCATTCGCTCTATAACGAGCATAAAAAATTAACAAATAAACAAAAGAGACGAACAAATCCTAGATATTGACCACACAGCCGTAGATATTTGTGGAATATGTTCAATTCACCACCTCGATGGTTCGCGATAGGCGGATGCTTTCGCATTCGGACATGTGAAATCGTGCCGAATGCGACATGTGAAATGCCGAATGCGACATGTGTGGACATGTGAAATTTAAACGTACTACAGTGAAGTAGCGTTAAAATATTGCCACGCGCGTTTCTAATTTTCACAGTTGCTGTATTCGGTTTTCGCCGACAAAGACTGTCAGCAATGCTCAGCGCAAACCGCGCCTCTTTGTTCGAGAAGCTTCCCGATTATTGTAAATCGTTTTGTTAAGATTGCACACAAGAAGCGAACACTCGAGCTTATTCCAGAGCTTGCGCGACAACCAGTGATAAGGCTGGAATATTCGACGCCACACGTATAAATGCCGACGCACTTCACCGCTCGTCAGTTGATCGACGGCCGACGCTCCGTTCGCCGCTATCTGTGCCAGTGTGCATAGCTGTAATCTGACTTTAGGTTTCACGGCCACAAGTTCGGCAAAATAAACAGTTTGTTCTTTAACCCGCTGACTGTTGCGTTCGCCGACGTCACAACCACGTGACAATATGACAGAGGTTAGTTTTGACTGTTTAAATAGTGTTTACATAGAGAAAAATAACGTATTAGCCGTACTATTGCAGCAGAAAAACGTACTGTCGATTGCTGTCGCATTTTGATGGAAGCGACATGATAGAGGCCCATGTACTGCGCGATGTCAGTGCACTTCAGAAAACACAACATTGTCGAAATTTCTGAAGCCCTCCTACGGCGTGTTTTATAATCATATCGGTGGTTTCAGCACATAAAGCCCCAGATATTCCCATTGTTATCAAGCGTAGCTCTCTCACGGGCAGAGAACGACGGCACAGACAGGTAGGGATGGTTCAAAGAAAAGGACCCACTTACGGCGTGGGTGAACTAAAAAATGGCACCGTTTATTAGGGTGATGTAGAGATGCATTTTATTGCACTGATGTAATGCTGGCCCGCCGGCACACAAGCGAATTGCGCTCACTTGCCTAACAAGCATTACAATATCTTTGCTGCTACTGACTTTGCAAGGGAGTTGGATGTATTCAAAGGGTGTGCGTTTGCCAACAGAGCTACACTTAAGTTCAGTTGTTCGTCAAGACTCGCCACTGTTTTCATGACGACGCGGCTGGGAGCAGCAGCATAATAGTTTTAGCTCGCGCCAGTAGTGGAACCATCCGGCTGTGTAGCTGCCGCTCTAGTCATGAAAACTTCACAAAACATGACTGTTCTCAAGCCTTCAACGTCAACTCTGTGGAAAGCCCGCGCTCTTGTTGGGAAAGGCACGCTATTACCACACTCAAAAACTTCCTCGATCAAACTTGTGGCTGACACCGCGACTGGCTTTGTGTCGAATTCTGTGGCGTCAGATCCCACAGAGACTCTTTTATCCATCTCGCTGACGACGTCGCACGCCTGCGAGGTCTCGGTTAGCGTAAGTTCTTGAAATCTGGTTGAATTTCCAGTCTCACGTGGCGCCGTTTGGATGTCAGGAGGGTATGAACAATCCGCAGGCGCATTCCTTCTTTTTTCTCAGTGAGCACGGCAGACGGAAAACTTCGTCGGCGCGGCGTCTCTAGCGGAAGCCGCCTTTCGTGGTGTACTCACAAGAACGTGGCCTGTGTATACAGCTTCCCACGTCTTCGTTACGTACCTCGGCTCGTGCTTCTCGCAGACATAGTCAGTCGACCGCAGCACGCGGGCCTTGCGCTGAATCGCATTGCGCCATACCTTCACGCGGTCCGCTTCTCGGGGGTGCAGCAAAGAGCGCCGCTTTTTCAGCGCAGGTCTTGTCGCCAGATTTGCACCGTGGCACAAAATGCTTCTTGCCCATTTCACGGCTTGCTGACACGAATAGCGTAGCCTGTCATCGCACAAAAAGATTGATAACAAGAGCGCAACGTGGCCACAACTGCGTTGGCGTCCGCTCGCCACAAAGGCGCAATCGGGGCCTGCTAGCCCGGCTCTCGGCCGTCTCGGCCACGTGACCCCTCCTGCCCTCTGGCGGCGCGATGGAGCGGAGGAACCGAAGTTCGACGCAGCGAGCGCACGGCGGAGGCGCTCCGTCGTTCCACCTGTACTACTAACAACGAGCCCTCGGGTTTACGTGGCAGGCAAACTCTGTGGCAGCTTGAAACAGACGACAGCAGCGATTGTACTGATCGCGTTGATAACGCGGAAGGACCGTCGCTCCTGACCACTGGCCAAGCGAGAAAAGCACGAAAAGCATTGGCATCGGAAAAGGCGTCGGTCGCGATTGCTCCCCTGTGCAAGCGGCTGAGAACAACCTTCCAAATCTGCGTATGTTGCCGCTAGAGGCGCCTTCATGAATTACGTCTGCACGGAGCCTGTAGAGCGGCATGCAAAACCAAGTTTTCCTTTGTTTCTTGAACTAAATGCTTCACCAGCTTTGCTGTTAAAACATTACGAATAAAACCACCATTTCCCCGTAATGACGAAAGAATGAATGCGATAGCAACAGATTGAAATATTATACTAAATAAGGCTAGCAGCTAATTCTTTTGGACCCGATCTCGTGTAACTCTACAAAACGCTTGTGCAAAGCAGTGCAGTCACTCCTATGAGCGAAGCTGTTTTCGTGCGGTTTCGAGCCCTCTAGTGATGTCTCTCGAGATAGCGCGCGAAGACCTCCTGACCGCGCCGTTAAGATTTAAAGGTCGCATTTGCTAGAGCGACAAAATTGCACGACTCTTGACGGCTGATTCAACGTCGGCGACGTGACAGTGCGGCCAAACGCGAGCTATGGAAGCGGCGTTTCAGTAGCAGGGGACTCGAGGCATGTGCCGCCTCTGCGTCGGTATGCGCATGCGTTTGGTTTTCGCCGCTTACTCTGCATGGCGCTGCGCGGAGCATGAGCCACGCGTTCGGGTTACTCTGCATGGCGCTGCGCGGAGCATGAGCCACGCGTTCGGGTTACTCTGCATGGCGCTGCGCGGAGCATGAGCCACGCGTTCGGGTTACTCTGCATGGCGCTGCGCGGAGCATGAGCCACGCGTTCGGGTGTTAAACAACGACCTTGCTGCCTTGAAGATGCACTACTCGTATAAATTGCTGTCTCAATGGAAGTTGTCTATTCGACGATTTCTCGTCAGTTCAATTCTACCTTGCCTGTCCATTTTTTTTCTTTAGCTTCTCTTTTTTTATAACAATGAAATGGACACTCTCGACGGGTTTTTACCGTCGCGGGGCCGTTGCCGTCATATCATGCAGAAAGTACGCTTGTATAAAATCGCTCCATACGTCGTATTTTTTACTCGCTAGCAAAAGCGCATGAGCTCTGGCGATGATTGCGGCTGATGAAGAAATGAAGCGAGCCGGCCATTGACGCATCGAAGGCGCATACGATAACAGTGCCAGGCCTACCGTTGATGGTTCCTCAAGCGGAGAGGAAACTATCCGCCTGTCTTTAGTGGGGAGGAGCAAGAAGCGGCGTCGTGGGCGAAGGAGGGGGGGGGGGGGGCTGCGTCGCTCAAACAGTAACTGCGAACTTTGATCATGAGGGCGCGTTGCGGGTGCTCGCGCACTTTATCTCGATAGACATCCGCAGGTGCATGGTTCGTGTACCCTTGTACGTGCTGTGCTTTCAAGCTTACTCCACATCCAGACGACAAACAGCATGAAAACAGCTTCGTTCTTTGGAGCGGCCGTATTCCCTTACACCAGGGTTCTGTACAGTGGCGCGAGATCAGACCCGAAAGCGTTAGCTGCTAACCCTATTTTGTAGAGCACCGCAAATTGATCCTATCGCTTTGATTGCTTCGCTCTTGAGACAAAACTATTTTTGTGGAGAAAACTTCGAAGAGTTTCCTTAGGTATTACGGGAATTAAAGAGTGAAGCTACGCGAACTTCGTAATTAAAAAAATTGCCGAATACACTATTACCATCATCATTCTTTCACAAATGTTGATAGATGATTCGTGATTGTCATGGTACTTATGCTTTACTTCTTTAACTTTACATACCTATATATCCATTCACGTTGAATAATCAATAACGTCGAACAGCTTTTCTGAACGATATTTCCAATTCTTTCCCGTTTTAAAAACATTCTATGGCTCAATCTGATTTCTTGCGCTGCTGTGCACTTTTGCTTTATGCACACCTCCTCATTAACTTTCTTAAAGTGGCCTTTCTAGGAGACAGCAACAGTTGTTGATGCTTTATGCATGCCTACAATGGTATTTATGTCAAATAAGAATTTTTTTTATTACCTTACATTTCAGTTACCCTTAGATATTTTAGCAGCATCCCACGCACCACATGTGCATATTGCCTTAAAAGTGCTGCGCTTTGAACTTCTTGTATGCTCTTTTTTTATTTTCTAGACACCTCGGCGACTAGTATACCGTACGAGTATCAGCCTTGGATTGAGACTGACCAGACACCAGGTAGAACAATCTATTAGTGCTTGTAAATAGATGCGCATGCCACCCGGCAAATACTACAGTAATGTAACATCCATTTTATAGCAATTTCCCCTGTCATTCCTAAGGGTGCGCTTCATTTTAAGTGTATAATTTAAGGTTTCGGCGCTTTTTAATAGAGACACCTGTCTACGTTCACGCGGAATATGTTCGTGTTGTATGAAGATATCTTTTGGGCTCAAGATTTACACCTTATCTACCAAGATACTTCAAGGTTTTTGAAAATATGTGATATTACATCTTTCTGAAGCCTTTGACTACAGCGTACCCTATTATGAAATGTGATCTAATCACGATCATATTCACGAAATATGAGATATAATGAGCGCGTATATATTTATGTTCAAGTAATTTTGGGATGCTCTGAAGTGAAATTATTTTCGGGTAAAAGATAGCTTAGAGCCTTATCGCAAATACTGGACGTTGCTTTCAATAGGTTTCTTAGGATAAGCTACTAAATTTGAAAGTGTCACACGAGTTACCTTCAATATGCGCTCTTTTTGCAAGCGTCTGTTCCATTATGCATAACATCAAAATTTGCTCCCTGTAAGAAACTGTAGGACCACACATTTCTGTGAACCATTTTCTTTATTCTTTCCTTCAGACTGGGGCTGTCCAAATCATAGCACAATGTGCAACTTGTTATGCAAATCTAATGGAAGTGCTTTTGGCTACTGCAATGGTAATCAAGATAATGGCGGTTGCCGCTGTTTTGACAAAGCAGGTGAGAAATGAGTACATTTTTATTGATATATCAACTTAGAAACTAATTATCGTGTTTCTTTGTTGCCCCTGGTTAAACCTTTTGAAATAGGAAAGGGAAAAGAGCACTTCCCGCTTTAACAATGCTGGCTGCGATCGCTGTCACTCGGGGTTACAAAGTAGAATATTGAGCGTACGGGATTTTATACACTATCAAGTCTGGCCCTGTGTTTGTGATACTGTAGCACGAAATGTATTCGTTTTCAGTACTATTATGTAGGCGTGAAAATTAACAAGTGGGGTATTTTTTTAACTAATGGAACAAGTCACGTCCATTCTGTCTTAAGCGAATCGGCACCTGTGCAACGCAGGCGCGCATGAATTTAGTGAAGTCATATCCCTATTCGCCAGTTTTGTTGGAAGGTGCACGGCTCGCAAGTTAACAAACTGCGCCCGAATCTTGGAGTTAGGCTTGAAACATTTTCCTTGTTTCATTCATTTAAGGCGAGGGCCATGCTCCGGTAGACTTCGTGCCTTAGGTTAATGTGTCCCAACCCCGTTACTTGGGAGGCAATTACCGGGGAGATTCCAAGGGCTGATGTATCGCCCCCATTGAAACGCACCTCGCAAGTACTAACAATTTAAGAGTAGCAACAATAATAATAACTTCTTTATTTCTATCAACGATGGAAGATACTGCGGGTAAACGTCGCTTGAAACACAAGCAACTTGACAGAGGCCCGCTACCACCTCTATAGTCCAAGCAGCGATAGCACACATGTTCAGAAAAAAAGGAAAAAAATTTCATTTGGAACACATATTCAGAATACAAACTGTCAAAAAAAAAACGCAAATTGATACAATAAAAAGTCATATCAGCAACAGAAAAAACTGAAAAAATAAAAAAAATGATGCAGAACACATTCAGAATACAAACTGTCAAAAAAAATAATACAAATTCATACAACAAAAACAGTCACATCCGCAACGAAAAATGGAGAAAGCAAGACATTACTCGTGTTTACGATGTCAGCATGGATTGATAAAATAAAGTTATTAATTAATAAATAAAGTTTCATTAAATTAAGTTATTAATTAATAAATAAAATTTTCGGGGGAAAGTTATTGGTATTTCAATGTCTATTATGAAATGACTTCAAAAGGGTTTGTAGGGTGTAGGATATTCACTGCATAAAATAATTTGCCCGCGCAGTGACCACCTTCCACTGTTCTGTGTGAAGAGTATCATATGAATGCGTGTTTCTGCTAGATTAGAGAACTCATGGAAAATGTTAAATTTTCCAATAGTTCTCGTTTGAATGCTAGACTGAACTTATAATAATAAAGGTTAAACAGACTGATTATCTTTGCTTTCAAAAATTCGGCAGATCTCACGCACCTTAGGAATCGATGCTATGCGAAGCATGCGGAGGGAAGGTGACTGTTCTAATTTTTTTTATTGAGCAAAAATTTACAAAATGACGCTAAAGATATGTACAAATGTTGTGCGCACGGACATTTGTTCAACAGTCGCATATATTTTATATAATAAGTTGTTTACAGTTGCGTAACGATGCCAACAGCAACATGATATTAGAAACACCAGAAGCTGTAAGCTGATATGTAGCGCTTGTGCTCGTGAGGATGGTAGCCCTGGACACTGCTACATAAATCAACTTCAGTGAATGGTTTTGGTGCGTAAAACTCCAGATATCATAATTATTACATCATTGGATGGCACTTAACTGCAAATGACGTTAACCTGACGTTACGGCTGTATCATAGGAGTACATATGTAATGTTTATAAAATTAGATAGCCAGCACTGTAACCACAATGGTAGTTTCACGAGCATTAGGGTCTATTTCAAAAGCATGCAGTTCCGAGATCTGGCGTGGCTCCGTGCAAGATTACTTGGATTCCTGCAGGGACCCTGACATTTATTCTTTGCATTCCTCGGGTCATAGCTGCCGATGTCAGCTTTTTCTTAACGCTCTTGCGTTAAAATTACCAACGTCTGTTCTCGCCGTTCCTGGGTAGGTATACACTGTCAATCAGCTGTGGCACACACCCTCATACCTGTGGCACATACCCGCGCGTGGTATACGGGTATGTGCCACACGTGTCTCGCGTAAAAGGTTTGACGACGTACGTGACGGGATTGTCACATTATTCACGCCATGACCAGTGAGTCATATTTGTCAAACAATCTTACCCTCCCATACTAATTTTGGTTTACCGCAAGGGAGTGATTACGTGAGCACCGAGACGTAGGCGGCTAGATAGATAGATAGATAGATAGATAGATAGATAGATAGATAGATAGATAGATAGATAGATAGATAGATAGATAGATAGATAGATAGATAGATAGATAGATAGATAGATACGCTAATAGTGCCTACAGTACGCAAAGAAATGCTTCGCATTTAAAATAAATCTGAAGTGTGGGAATTATACGGTACATTAAAAAGTGATCGAACGAACATTTTCTGGAGTATATGGAGTCTTTCGAAATTTGTATATGTCGTCGTACCCCATACCGAAAAACAATAACATAAGGAAGAGAAGACTAGTGTGCTGTTAGCAAAAAAGTCACAGTTTCGCCACAAGGCGTAGCAATGAATGCGATAGCAACAAATTGGAATGTCAAGCGAAGAATGGCAAGGAGGTCGAAACGTGCAGCGCGCTGCTCACGCACACATGACGCATGAAAACAACACGCACAGGACGAGAGAGAACTAACAACGTTCACAGCTCGACACTTAACGCGCTGCTTAAAAAAAAACGACGCACGAAACGTATTCACCGGTAGAGACGACCGCGAACTAACAAGTATCACAGTTGTTACTTCGCTGTGTTTGGAAAGCGTTTTCTTTTCGCAAACGGGGGGGGACTGCTGCGAGCGAAGTGTCCTTCGTGCGCTCGGTGACTACAACGCAATCGTTCCGGCGAAAGCCCAATTCTCCCTCCCCCCCCCCCCCCGAGAGATAAGCGTGCGCGCAAGGGCGTCTACCCACCGCGGAGCGAAGTGCGCGAGGCAGCGTGAGGAAGATGAGTGCATGAGCGCGGGCGCCGCGACGAGCGTGGCGGGCACCGAGCTAAGTTCCGCCGAGCGCGACCTTTGCGCCATCTCGCTGGTAATGCTGAAAACACACTGAAAACTCGCTTTATATAAAAAGCTCGCCGTTTGAACGTTGAAGGACGTGCGCTTTCGTGGCTCAGCGGTTAGCGCCGCTCGCTGCAGAGCGAGAGGTCCCTTGTTCGATGCCGCGCATGGGAAGCATTTTTCCTAATTATTTTAAGGCGAAAGCCTTTAATGTCTCATGCTCACGTCCGTCCGGTGTCCGTCCGTCTGTCCGTCCGTCCGTCCGGATCTCCGTCTGTTCGTCCGTCCGTCCGGATGTCCATCCGTCTGTCCGTCCGTCCGGATATCTGTCTTTCCGTCCATCCATCCGGATGTCCGTCCGTCCGTATGTCCGGATGCCTTTCTGTCCGTCCGGATGTCCGTCCGTCCGCCCGGATGTCCGTTCGTCCGTCCGTCCGGTGTCCGTCCGTCTGTCCGGTGTCCGTCCGTCCGTCCATCCGGTGTCCGTCCGTCCGTCCGGATGTCCGTCTGTTCGTCCGTCCGTCTGTCCGTCCGTCGGTCTTTCCGTCCGTATTTCCGTCAGTGGAAGGGCCACACGCTTTCGCCGAACACACTTTGGAATGTACAAAGTGTCCTTCAATTTTTTCTTTGTGGCTTTTATAAATATATAGATACATATACATATACGGGACATGACGGCGACGCCAATGCCAACGCCGACGGCGAAAACTAGCCGAGAGTGTCCATATAATTGCTATCGCAATAGAAGCTATTTTAATAGGTAATGTAGGTCTGTGACGCGTCATCATACAAACCGCACGAGATATGTTGCCTCAAAATGATTCGGCGTGTGCATCCCAAAGCACACTTTGTGTAAAGGTAACTCACACTATTTTTTACACAACTTACTATATCGATTCTTTGAAGTGCATCAAGAAGGGTGATGTTATTACATCTTATCTGCTTAATGAGAACTAACAGTCAGTTAGTTCTCATTAAAACTGTGTTTAACAAAGCAAACGAGCCCTTAAGTTTCCAATTCTTTCCTTCATTCATAACGAGGGTCTCGTTCTGGCAGACTTGATGCCTTCAGGTGGTATGCGAGGGATTATTAGTCAGCTGCCCGCTCGTAATAAGATCACGTACTACGTGACGCCTACGGGCAAAAAATAGTGTTCCACACTCGCCGTAATGGCAACAGGCGGCGCTGACTGACGCTCCCACGTTTAAGTACACATATATACCCTATAAAGTGGACGGAGGGATGACCGCCACCGTAGCTCAGTGGTAGAGCATCGGACGCGTTATTCGAAGGTCGCAGGTTCGGATCCTGCCGGTGGCAAGTTATCTTTTCGTCCACTTTCCTGTCTTCCATTTACATTACAATTACTTCTAATAGCTTCCCCTATACTTTCCTTGGCATCTTTGTCTGTTAGTTCTCATTAATGCTGTGTTTAACAAAGCAAACGAGCCCTTAAGTTTACAATTCTTTCCTTCATCTTATCTGCTTAGATTTTGTCTGAAAATCACGTCGTTCGTCTTTCTTGTATTAATTTGAAGAACGTTTGCTGCTGACCACTCTTGGAGAGCTTTTAGAGTAGCTTTGGCTTTGTTCTTAAGGCTACGAAGTTCACTTGATGAAAAAAAAATAGGCTAGCGTCGTACATGACGTATTTTGCATATATATTTACTAGGTCATTTATGTAAACTATAAAAAAGAAATAGGCCGAGAATACTGCCTTTAAGAACGCCTCTACTCATATGTTTGAAATCTGTAAAGCAATTTTCAATTTGAACGTACTGATAGCCATAAGCTAGGTAAGAATTCACAAGGTTTAGACTGTGCCCGCGAATACCATGTTTCAAACTCTTGAAATAATATGGAATGATGGATGCAATCAAATGCTTTAGAGAAATGCATGTAAAGGCCGAGCGGAAGATTTTTGCTTTCAAATTGTGATGGAATGAATTCAGTTTGTTGAAGTTCGGCTAATTCAGTAGACAAACGTTTTCTAAATCCAAATTGGGCTGCAGAATTACGGATATGTTTATCTAAACATTTAGACAGTGGGTTTTTTTACCGCCCCAGCGAACACCGGTTGTGAATCGAATACAGTGAGCGCCAAGAGTTGATAACAGAAACAAAACATATTCTCGCTTAAGGCAGTACAAAAATCATATAAACGTGCGCACTTGGTTGGTTCAATCGCAGTACAACTTACATGAGCTTTACAAACAATGGGAAACAGTTACACAGCTGCGCTCAAGCCGAAACACTCCAAAATATTGCAGAACTGAAGCCCTTTTATGTTCATGTGGTTGACGAGTCCGTCGACGTAGACCGTAGCACTGAGGAGTCGTTGCCCCTCGCCGCTGGTCATTACATGTCTTCTCGGCGACTGGGCCTTCAAAAATCTTGACTGCTCCCGCGCCATGACGTCTCAATACTTCCAAGACCAACTGACGGCACACCTTCGTGAAAATTACTACAACATCGTGACTTCTGCTTTCACCGACTGACTCACTCTCCTTCACCGCGCGCTTATATGTGGTTGCGCCCGAGTTCACGAATCTTCGACATTGCTCATCCGGTAAAAGCAAAGTGGACGCTTGAGGGAAGGCGAAGCTTCTTCGCACAACCTTTGCTTTTGTGTAATGGAAGTGCCGAATTCTACTTTCTAAGCTGGAAACACGTCTCTGCCGCCATGTTTTCGCACCGCAAACTTGAATGCCAGCGCCTGCGACGTTATGAGAAATTAATGTCTTGGCACAAATCCAGCAAACAAGAAAGGAGCCAGAAAACACCCAAGATGCCAATATGTCTTTTCTGGAGCAACGAGTCTAAAAAAATTGCGAAATTGGCGCAAAATAGCCACACCTGGCATCCTTTTCGTACAGCATCGGACGCGTAATTTGAGTGTTAGGGATAACAATCCCACCAATGGAAAAGGTGATTTTTCATCCACAGTAATTAGTCCCGATTTACCTCATATCTCTTACCCTACAGTTGAACACAGCAATGAATGTCCCCTATGCTCCTCCTGGCTCAATTCCCTGATAGATTAATTTGGTTGTGTCTAACGTAGAAACAAGCCCCTCGAAAATTCCCCTAGTTTGTAGTACAGCATAGACATGCAAACATATAAATTAGGGCACCTTGCGCTGGGTCACGCAAGGCAAGGTCACACCAGAACTGGTATCGACGTCTCAGCGTCTGTTAACCATCTGAACATAATGCTAGGGCGGTCATTAAGCACGTGCCGTTCACGAGGATAACAATTTTCTACCTTCGACAGAGCAAAAAAAATGCACCGTTTAACCTAAATGACCAAGCAACAAATGCGATGGCAACATACTGAAATGTCTCACAGAGAACGGCAATCAACTCGAAACTTGCTGCGCGCTGCACGATCAAAAAGACACACGAAAAGAACGAAGACAAGGCGAGTGTGAACTAGCTGTCACAGCTCGGCACTTATAGTACACTGGTCAAACACAAAACACGCAGCATGAAATCAACGCACAGGCACCCACAGTACGACCGTGAAATAATCACTGTCAGAGTGCTTACTTAAACTAGCGCCTGCTATGACTATTGTAGCTAGTAGCTCACTCCTTTCACAGACGCGGCCGCTGAAGCGAGCGGAGGACCATTCATGCAGTCCATAGCTTCAACGCAAACTTCTGTGTGAAAGCACAAGACGTACCAATTCCGCCTTCAAGGGATAAACACGCGAGCATAAGCGACCACGCCCTGGGGGTCAAAGTGCAAGTGGGAGGCTCACATCCCAACCCCGGCGAAACACTGGATAGATTTGGAATTGGGGACCCAAGAAGCTATGGGAGCCAAGCAATTTGGGAGCCGCCAGGGCACGTGCGCCGAACTCAAGTCACTCTTGCGCTCTTGCGCTTGCCTTGTCCCAACAGAGTCGAGTATGAAGAGAACTTGGCGAATGGGCGGGGCAGTGACATCGCGGCGCCGCGATGACGCCAGCCACGTCATCATCGCGCCTCCTGGAAACCCCGTTTCGGTGCCGTTTGCCATATTTACACCACCTGCGCGACGGCTGCCCAAGCTAGCTTGCTTACGCGCTATTCGTGCGTTATCTGTAGCGCCGCTAAACAAATTGTGAATACAAGATATGGCAGGTACACCGCAATTCAACTTTAATCAAGAGTATGAACAAGATTTGTTCTGTGATAACATTCAAGTTACAGAAATACTGACTCCTAAAGCTCTCTACGCGGAGTCCCAGCCGACTACGTTTCAATAGGAACGTGCTGCATTTTTAAACATGATAGCGTCAAAGAGCCCGTTTCGCAGCAATTCCGGTGTCGGCGGCGGTGTCGCCTTCGGTGTCATTAGTTGTGGGCGAAAAAGCAGCGTTGGCAGTAAGCGAAAATTTGACGTAAGCGCAGTAAAATCAGGAGCCCATGGGCGTCGCAATTCGGTTAGTGTGGGCACGTGCGCACATGTGTGTGCGTTTGCGCAGGCGCCCGTATGTGTGCGTGTGTGTGTGCGCGCGCGGGTGTGTGTATGTACGTGCATGCGTGTGTGTCTGTGCGTGCGCGTGTTTATGTTTACGTGTGTGTAGGCGTGCGTGTGTGCGCACACACGCACGTATGCGCGCGCCACTACACACACGGACTCGTGCGCGTGCACAAACACGCGCACAAACACACACACACACGCGCGCGCACGTGCGTGCGTGCACAAACGAATATTTGGAATCCAAGTGCCTCCACTTCTATTTTTGGGAGGGGGGGTGGGAGCTTAACGTATCACACTTCTTCAGCGCTATGATTTCGGCAAACAAGCGCGCAACAACAACCAATTCACGCACAGTTCACGCGTGAATGCCAGGAGGAACATAAAAGACCCGCGTGCGCTGCTCAGAAGCGTTGTAAATTTGATGGCTGGCTTCCGCCGCCCTATGCATCGCTGCCGCAACCGGCAGGGAGATTTGTTGTACTTCAAGAAAAGTGGGTGGCGCTTGGGCGGGGCGAGTTGAGCGGCGAGGTGAAAGATTCGCCGAAGTCTCCTGAAGGGTATATATCCTCCTCAGACCCCAGTAAAATTGTGGCCACACAGGTGCAATCAAAACATATTTTCGGAATGCACACACATGCTTTATTACACGAGAAAAAAATTTGCGCCTGCATGGCAAACAGCTTTTGCACACCAATGTGTGCATTATAATGCACACTGGGTCTTAATGCGCAGGAAACGAATAACACTCGCCTATAACAAAATTTTATTTTTGCTCGTGAAAAGCACTCTTGTTTGTTGTGAAACTGTTTATAGCAGTTTCGCGTACATGTGATGCGCAAGAAGATGCTACACCGGAAATTTGTTCGCTGAGAACATCCTGAGTTTCGGTATCTCGAGGAAGATACCATATGTACAAGCTCTGGCATGTGGCTTCCTCACGCAGTTCTCGGCTCAGGAGGTACCTTGGCTTTCAGCAGCTTTTAGGGTGGCTCAAGTTCAAATTCGCCACCACACCTGTTTTACACTAGGTAATGGGCAAAGAACAGCTTCATCGTCAGCCAATTAGAGGTGCGAGGGGTCATTGCTGACTATTGTCTCGAAAACACGTTCCGCCTTTTCATCAAAGATTCCCAGATGAAACAAACGCCAAAGCGTAATGCCGAAAAGCTTAATACCAACCGCATGAGACTGGCACGAGTACGCACGCCAAAACGCATATTGAGACCGAGTGTGCATTATAATGCACATTTGAAGAAAACGGCTTCTGATAACAAAAATACTTTCTTGTAAGGTTACATGACGCACGGAAATTATTCCTAAACCCTTCCTAAGTAGATTGAAGCCACAATTAAAAAATTTGACTGCATGATCATTCAGTAATTTGGGACTTTGTTGGACGCTGTTGGTAGAACGTCGAAGACGATAATTCCGCCATGTTTCAAAGCAGCAAAACATGGCTTACACTATAGTGTGCTTCCTGTAATGCTGACCAGATGACACCACATGATGGAGAATGCGAATGCACCAAGAATTTCGGCTTTATTAGTGGCGCGAATTTCCCAAACCGGAAAAGAACAAATGTGCATCTTAATGTACGCGGGGTCTGAAGAGGATATGGCTCTGGTCCCTAGATCAAGTAGCCCCCCTCATTTGGGCGGCGAACATAAACGGAGAGCGCGCTACCTCAACAAATGAAAGTAAAGACGACGCTTGGCAGCAGCATGTGAAACCGCGGCTGGCGTTTCCTGCTGCCGTCGATTCTGACAGCGGTGCGAAATATATACTGTGGTTCTGGTCCAGCCATCTCGTTCCTCTCCTCCTGTGGAATAAGCCTACGCCAAAGCTTCCCCACTAGCTCGCGCCACCACGAGCCACGGATGTTTTCTATGGCGAAATAACCCGTTTACACCAATGCCCGCCTGCCGGATTATCGGTTACAACAATGAATTCTGGCTGTTGGGTGTCCGTACTCGAACGTAGTGGAATGCGAAATCCTAGAAAATAAAGGAGAAAACAAGAAATTCAAGCTGCTGAACACCCGTCCACTACCCCTACATCCCCCCAGCGCCCCTTCGGAGTCGCATTTTGCTTCACCGCGTAGCGCTGCGGCATAGCGGCAAAGCTAACTTGCAATATCCGCTAAGGCGCGGCAGCGGCGGTACCGGAGCTTTCGTTAATACACTTTAGGACATGCAGTAAACAGTTCACGCTTGGAATACTTTCTGCGTCTCCACACGTTGTCATACTCCACACGTTGTCATACAATGGCTCTATGGGGCTGCTGGCAGCCCCATGAGAGCGTGTGAATTTTCAATCATGTCCGAAAAATCGGCAGCTTCGTCATCCTTGACACTGATGTGCGTTTGCATATCCTATCTGATATTACAGTTTTGTCAGAACAGCCTGCCGTCCCCTATTTTGCAATTTTGCATGCAACCCGTTTATAGCAATAATCAGTTATAACAATAGAATTTTCGTGGCACTTGAGTATTGTTATAAGTGGACTCGATTGTATTGTTCGCATTTTGCTTCACCGCATAGCGCTGCGGCATAGCGGCAAAGCTAACTTGCAATATCCGCTAAGGCGCGGCAGCGGTGGTACGGAGCTTTCGTTCATACACTTTCGGACATGCAGTAAACAGTTCACGCTTGGAATACTTTCTGCGTCCAAAACTCCACACGTTGTCATACAATGGCTCTATGGGGCTGCTGGCAGCCCCATGAAAGCGTGTGAATTTTCAATCATGTCCGAAAAATCGGCTGCTTTGTCATCCTTGACAGTGATGTGTGTTTGCATATCCTATCTGATATTACAGTTTTGTCAGAACAGCCTGCCGTCCCCTATTTTGCAATTTTGCATGCAACCCGTTTATAGCAATAATCAGTTATAACAATAGAATTTTCGTGGCACTTGAGTATTGTTATAAGTGGACTCGATTGTATTGTTCGCATTTTGCTTCACCGCATAGCGCTGCGGCATAGCGGCAAAGCTAACTTGCAATATCCGCTAAGGCGCGGCAGCGGTGGTACGGAGCTTTCGTTCATACACTTTCGGACATGCAGTAAACAGTTCACGCTTGGAATACTTTCTGCGTCCAAAACTCCACACGTTGTCATACAATGGCTCTATGGGGCTGCTGGCAGCCCCATGAAAGCGTGTGAATTTTCAATCATGTCCGAAAAATCGGCTGCTTTGTCATCCTTGACAGTGATGTGTGTTTGCACATCCTATCCGATATTACAGTTTTGTCAGAACAGCCTGCCGTCCCCTATTTTGCAATTTTGCATGCAACCCGTTTATAGCAATAATCACTTATAACAAATGAATTTTCGTGGCACTTGAATATTGTTATAAGTGGGCTCGATTGTATTGTTATGCAAGTCTAGCTCATGTAGCAGGAGAGCAACTAAGTTTTGCGGAGAAAAATTGGCCGCGTATCTGCGTGCTTCGCTGCAAATGTCGTCGAAAGACGATAATCTTGTGCCGACTGCACTGCATGAGCGGCATGAGTACCACAATTTAATAGCTGGGCTAGCCGCTGGGCTCGTTTTTCGGACGTTTTCCGGGCACGCTTAGACGGACGCCGGCGTTTCTCCGCTGAAATTTGGTCGTCGGTCTTTTCTCTGCGTTCTCTGATCATGTCTTGTAGAGTGGGTCGTATTTCATCAAGCGGTCATATATGTTTTGCCTTGCCTGAGACAGCGCTCTTCTACGATGAATCAGCCGCATCTGGCTGGCATTGATAAAACAGAAGAGGACGCCATCTACAGCGCTACCGGGGAACATTGGCTTGTGTTGAACTATGCTGCTGCCAGGTGGCAGCACCACAGCGTGGAAGTTAAATCACTGGGCGGAGACTTATTTTGTACACAGCGGCGCATTTTCAGCGCCGCGTAATAAACACTAGGATCTTTATAATTACGTATCCATAGATTTTGTTTTAAAGGAACACTGTGAATAGTACTAAGGTATTGATGTTGTGCCTCAGGTATGCGTAATATTTGATTTTTAATTGCCCACGCTCACCCGTATGAACACATGCTTTTCGGTCAAGATTGGAGGTCGTAAGGCAAGGGGTTAAACTTTGGCCAGCTAGCTGAATCATGCGACGTGCCGACAAACAGAGAAACAGACAGACAGACAGACAGACAGACAGACCAAAATTTCTTCGTTTAGGTATAGCAAGAAAGACTATCGTCTTTAATAACAACTCAGGTTAAAAAGCGCTTCAGCGCGCACCAGTCATTTCCGATCAAAGCACAGCACTGATTTTGTAGGCGAAACAAGTTCGCGTGGGTACCTTCTTTCAAGTGCGGAGCATTTTTGAGGCCCGAGCTGTCCTATGCTGTCGTAGCTTGGTGTAACGCAGGCAAAACCACGTATAGTATGGCGAAGGAGAAGTCTCCTTTCTCTTGTTCTTCGAGCGCCTTGATGATGAGAAATGCGGAACACTTTAGGCGCCCAGGCTATCGTATGCTGTCGCCGTTTGGCGTAACACAGGCAACAACACGTATAAAACAGGAAAAATAGGCAGAAGCAAGCGTCAAATAGATTGAGAGAGAAATAAAGGAGAAAATAAAAAATAGAAACAGCAAGAAAGATAAAGAAAAAATTGGGGGGACCCTTAAGCTTCGCCTTTAAGAGTTGAACGTGATAGCGATATCCTGTCCCTAGTGCATACTTCAATCACTTACTGCATACCTTGTAATGGGTCACATGCTTTAAACCACGCTCAATTATGCGCGGGAAATGCGGGAAATGTTTTCTAACTTGCTATGCACCCACTACGTGGTCATAAGGGAATACGTGCAGTAACGTATGTGCCTTTTGTAATGGGTGGAAGATTCACAGTGTCCACTTCTTGCGCAGACCGAGTTGCCAACTATGCCAAAATACGAGAACTCACGCTACGCGGCAACAAACTGGCATTTCATGCATACATAGCTCCCCCGGACGGGGGCACGGCCAGGAATCATCTACCGCGCTTGGAATGGTGAATCGCCTCAGGACTTGCTCCGAGAATTACGTCGAGCGAATCCCCTCCTGCCAATAGTCCAATCAAGAGACATGGGGCGTACCTCACGCTCAGTGCTCATTCATTTCATGGCCGAGGAGCTTCCTCCCTCTGTGAAAATGTTTGGCATCCTTTATGCCGTCTTCAACTTCCGTCCGAAAGTGGAAGCGTGCCTGAATTGCAGACAAGTCGGCCACAGACGCGATGTATGTCCTTTGCCGAATCGCCTCACTTGCTCAAGCTGTGGTCAGAAGCACCCGGAAGACCAACCTACATCTTAACAATCACACTGCCCAGTGCCAATCTCCGTCCGCAGTTTCATTTGAAAACTATTGTCGACTGGGACAAATTCCGCGAAATCCGAG
>JALIZH010028335.1:0-32300 GCA_030522465.1 Rhipicephalus appendiculatus | reverse complement strand
AACTGGAAACGCGGTTGCAACGCGGTTTTCACTGGCTTCTCCTCTAACGTCATGCCAGATGACGCGGCGAGTGGTGCGGCCACCGGCCACAGCGAAACGGCAAGAATACGGCCAATGTAGCTCTCGCTACAAAATATATCCCTTCCTGCAGTGGAACCCGTTCGCTTTCGTGCCATATCCCCCAGAAATTTTTTCGCACGTCTAGTAAGGCTGAGAAGTTTGGCCTAGGGTATGTACACCTAGTCACCATTCACAATTTGAAAGTGCCTGTGCTGTAGAAACGGTGCGCCACGATCAGCTGGAGGGGTAGTGGCACGGAAAAACCGCCGTAAATAGGGGGGATCGTTTGAAGAGGCAGCTCGGGGACATGCTGGAGAAGTGCTCGCTTCGAAAAGCGTGATCTGCTCAGCAGCACACCTTCGCTGAACTCTTCCATGGAATTTGGTGATTCCCGAGCACTCGCAGCGTTAATTTTACATATAGACGCCGATCTCGTACATAACCTTTTTTTAAAAGTGCGACGAAACCGATTGACTTTGCAAAGCTGCTTGCATAATCATCCATAGTGTGCTGCATAAGTGGCGCCTTAAGGTACCTCCTGGGCTACCTTATGAAACGCCACCTTATCGCGGCGATAGGGTTAAGGAAAGGTTGGATTGAAGCATAAGGTTTGCTTATGAAACGCACTAAGACGTCGTGAAGGTAAGGAGGGCAAAAGATAAGGATAAGGTCAGCTAATGAATAAGGGCCTGACAATTAGGAAATAAAAGGAAATGTCTTTCGCCTTTGAGTCATCTTACGCGAATGCGTAAAAGACCCTGTGGGTTTCTATAGTTGTGTTAGACTAGGGAGCACATGTAGGTGGAATTCTTTGTGAATATTCAGAAATGAAATGGAGCGCCAGCTAGAACACAAGTGTACAGTGACCGCCCGTGTCCAATTCAGTGCTTCCTTACTGAACTCAATGCACATTCGGCGTACTCCGGCAAGGGACGCCGCTGGTGTTAACTCGTAGATAAGAGGACTCGCCTTCACCAGGTTAACAACCGAGGAAGACAAGCCTTTTGATAGCCGAGCTGTCAAACAAATCGTTCCTTGTATCTCGTATCACGAAACTATCATCATCATAAATGGGTAAGCGCCACGAAAATTGGGTGAATTCCGCTACTCAGCACTGGTGCAATAAAAATGAAGAAGGCAACAGTTATCCCAATGAATGGCGGCGAAGCCTCTGAGCCATCATAAGAGCGTCGTAGTCCTTGTCAAAGACGAGTACCGCGGCTGGAGAACCGAGGACCATAAGGCAAAGATGGAGACCAAACTTGCTTCAACCTCGCTACAGCCAAATTCAAGCCAAGGTCGACATCGCTACATCGAAGTTCTCCCTAGATACAGCAATAAACGAGCATGGGGCCTACAGCTTCACCGCGTATCGAGCTTTGCGCAGCTGCGTGCTATAGCTTTGAGCCATTTTTTTTTTATGAAGACGTTGGCTTCAGTGGCCTCCTTAGGTCGATGTTTCATTTTGTAAAGCGTCCAACTTCTGCTGTAGGTATGCTCTTTGCCGTGTTGTTAGTTACGCGTACCTTAATTATAACGAGTGTTTCTGCGAACGCCTCCGAGGTATTTCTCAAGGATGTCCTGCAGTATATCCAGCGCACTTGTTGTCTTTTAACCGAATAACTAGCTCCAAGAACCAAAATTGACATGATGAAATAATCAAAACATTCACTGAACAATTTCAAGCTGCTGAAATGATGGTCCGCGTTGAGTTTGCAGATCTTGGTCAGTAAGCTAATTAACAAGGTTCATCCGCTTTGGACGGGTTTCAAGGAGGACACCAGTGCCAGTTTCTACATAGCAATAGCCGCACCTCGTGACGAAATACTTTGGTGGCCCAGCTACTTTTACGTTTCGGTGCAAGTAATTTGTCATTTTGCATAACTTTAATACCGCGAATTTTCTAGATAATTCCAGGATATAAGTCTTTCCAAGCGCCTATCTCATGACTTGTCGCGCACATCATCTCATGGCGTTCAGCAGGGGTCAGAAGCCTTTCAAGGCGGAGGGGGGGGGCCGAGCTGCATGATGCCGGGGCCGGACGGCAAATTTCTCTGTGTGTGTGTGTAGGGGGGGAGGTGGGAGGGAGGGCGGAGAGGAGGGCTTTACGGACACAGAAAAAAAATTCGGTGAACTGACAATAACCGTTATATATAATCGACACAAGAATATATGCGTAATCTATCGATAACAGCATTCGTTTTAATTGACTATAGCCGTAATACGTCACCTGGCTAAGTGTGAACATGGAGGACAATGCCAAGTGGAGGCGATCTTTCTTTGTTCCAGTCTAACCCCTTTGAGGTCAAAACTTCAATATCAGCCTTCAGATGGTAAGTTAAAAGGGGAGGGAGGGTGTTCTCATTTCGGGCCGTAGGCTGCCGACCACTGGCTTAACACATCTATATTGCATTTTAGGCCAAAGGATAACTAAAAGTTCACTGACTGGTTTATCACGTGCATTTCACCCTCTAGGTTAGTCCCGTGCGTTTCATTCTCTGCTCGGCTCCCTCCACGTGTGTCCAAGTGTTCTGTGACTTCCCTAGAATGTAATGTAATCATAGATTTTTACATGCCGAATCAACAATATGATCATGTAGCATGCAGCTGCGGCGATTAATTTGTCCACCTGTTAGTATTGCAAATCAGTTCTGCGGAATCCCGCAAAATGGCGGAGGGGGTTAAGAAAGGGAAAATTGACAGCCACCCGTTTGTAGCACGAAGCCACAAGGAAATCCGTACGGATTTCTCAGAAAGAAAAGCTTCTTAGTTGCCGAAAAATTCGTCCTGGTCCGGGGTTCGAACCCGGGACCAACGCCTTTCCGGGGCGGTCGCTCTACCAATTGAGCTAACCAGGAAGCTAGCAATTGGCAGTGCGAGGGCGAATTCATCGACAACTCGAAGCACATGGACACAAGTATTCACAGGGTAAAGTGCCATCTGTTAGTCTTTAACACGTAACTGAATCTAAGTGCACGGGAGCCCTTGTATTTCGCCGCAATCGTCATGCGGCAGCCGTGGCCGCGAATCGAACCTGCGACCTCGAGCTTAGCAGCGCCAAGCATTATCTGCTAACCAACCTCTGCACATCGTAATCTTTATAAAGTTTTCCAATCGCATCCGTGTCTTCGAACCTCTGTTTCCTTAAAGTATCCCATTGTATTAAGTTCAATGCAGACCTGTAATATATTTAACTGCATTGCACCGTCACACAGCTGAGACCCCCCGTGCTGGTCTAGTGGTCATGTTGTTCGACTGGTGACCCTAAGCTCGCGGGATCGAACCCCTGCCGCGGCGGCCGCATTTCGATGGAGGCTAATAAATACTAATAAGATAGTATTTTATTAGCATCAAGACAGAGTATCAATACAAAATTGACCTGCCAAAGCCTCATTGAGATAGCAGACACAGGAACTGCTTTAGCTAACACCACAAATTGTTGTTATCAGTAACATATAGACGGGTGCGTACAGCATCGTGAATAATTTTTTGGTTCAGCTGCGCATTAAAGAACCCCAGGTGGTTGAAATTTCCGGAGCCCATCACTACGCCGTCTTTCGATGTAATGATTTTATGGATTTAAAACCCCAGCAATTACTAATTACTCTGCGGAGACTCACGAGACGGGCGACGTCCTGTAGTAGCACGTTATTCTCCTCGTTGTTGTCTCGGGCGTTGCCTGGCTGCGCGATAGAGCCCGGCGGTGGTTGCGGCCCATTAGTGCACGCCGAATGCCGTTTGACGGCCTGCGACGGACCTTCAGAAGCGGGAGCGAACCGGGTCGACACTTTCCTCTCCGTCTTCTTCATCTTCTTCTCCATCCGAACAGCGGCAGTTTATACTGATGATGACACCGGAAGCAGTTGGTCGTCTCGTAGGTTGGCTGTTCCTGGGGAAGTAACCTGGCGAAGCCCACGGCGCAGGATCGGCCATGAAATAGATGGTGCCTTGCTTCAGAAATTAAATAGTTTTAACGCGGTACAGCCTTAAAGAGCTTTCTTCGCAAAAATTCCGGTGTCGGCGTCGTTGGTTATGAGTGAAAAATTGGCGTTGTCCGTGAGCGAAAATTCGAGATAGATGCAAATAAATAATAATAATAATAACACATCTTCGGTCGCAGTAAGAATTGAACCCAGACCTTCTGCGTGGCCAGCAGCTGTTCTACCACGAAACGACGCCAGTGCTTGGTTCTTTGTAAGAAATGTTATAAGATTGTCATGCAGTGGGAGTCTCCTTAACGCATGTAATATTGCATGACAGAATCGTAGGATCGCACCAGGCGTCAAAACATGTGAAGTGCGCGACAAGAGGGAGATTTATAACTGCCCTCCCATTACAAAGTGCGGAGCTGCGCTGGCGCGCGTGGCACCTTACGGACGCCTAGTGGGTGCTTGGCCAATTTGCAAATAGAAGAATTATGGCGTAGTGGGCACTTAGCAACTGTACTTGCAGTAAGCGTTGTAGGATAGTTTGAAACGGCCAATGTTACGCGCACAAATGTTCCTTCCCTTGCGGCATGGTTGAAGGAGAGGCGCGCGGGGCTAAAGGTAAATGATAAAACGATTCGAATTCCAAATTATCAGTCATTTTATATTTGAAGCTGGCAGAATTTCGCGAGATATTCTTTTAGTCGCAATTATTATTTCCTCGATGATGGAGAAAGGAATTCTGTCACTTTATTTAGAGAAGTCGCCTCGGAGACAGATAGCTGTGTAGAGTTCGGGCCCAGCTTGCGCACTCTAACTATGGTCTCTAGAATAGACCATACTCTAGCCAACTATTCTGCCCCGGAGAAAGGGAAGGGAAGACCGGGACAGAGACAAGAAGTTTTGTGGTGATATGTATGATAACGAATGATTCCAAGAATATTCAGGCGATGACGTTTTCCATCACCCTGCCATTTATTGCTTTTATTTCCCACTTCTTTAATCCCTGGGTACTCGATAAGCCCCCAGTGTGGATACGCGCCATTAACGGCAGACCTCCGTAGCTATATCACTGCATATTATTCGCCAACACAGTGGACATATTTGATATTGACTCTAATAATAATACCTGGGGTGTCACACCCAAAAACCGCGCTGTGATTATGAGGGATGCCATAGCGGAGGGCTCCGGAAATTTCAACCATCTCGTTTTCTTTAACGGACACTGACATCTCACAGTAAATGGGCCGCGGCTGCGGCGGGGTTGAACCCGCGACCTACGGCTCAGCAGCCGAGCACCGTAACCACTCTTGAGTCTAGCCTTGCGCCTTTTAAAACAAAACTGTTGTGGGGCCCATACGGTTATTGTAAAACATCGAGTGTAGGACTCGCGACTCAAAATCAACCTCTAGTGACCCGTCGTTAACGTTTGCCAGATAACATGAAACAATGAGCTAACTTTCTCGTAAACGACTTGCTAAGCTCAAGATATCTGAAAAACGAACAAGTCGCTCATGCAGTTCATATGTGTCTATTTTCTCTAGAAATTTATACTTTTCTTTCGCCCATTCACCATTGTGGGTATGAGCCAGTTATGTAGGTTATCATCATCAGCAGATGAAGCAGCATCATCATCCGTTCCCCAGGGTGGTTGCGCTGTCTCGCCGTCTGAGATTCCGACTTGAAAGCTGCCAGTGATGGGTAAGTGCCGGCCATACCACGATCGCACTGATTTATAATGTTTTAAGAAAGCGTGGGGACGTCACAATGGCCCTAAAGTAACAGTTGGGGAAGGCGCAGTGATTAAATGACCACTGCTCAGAATATTTGCACATTCTATATAACCACGTTTTTATTTATGAGCCAAGGATTGCGTACAGAACGTCTATTCATTCATTTCCGTGGACTATCCAATTACCGCTTCATGTACATGTAATTCATTTTTTATATATGCACCAGAATCCTTTACTCTGGCACCCACGTTTGGACATGTTCTCGACCAGAGTGATCACATGTCCAAACAACCAGCTTAAGAGCGGCGGGTTTATTTCGCGGGGTGTAACTGGCTGTATAGGCTGACGGCTCATTAAGCTATGGTTTCGCATTGAGCTTGCTATGACGTCCGTTCCCGTATTCCCCGTTAAAATATAAATTCACCCGCCATGCTGGTGTAGCGGTTATGGTTCTCGACAGTTGGCCCGAAGGTCGCGGGATCGAATCCCGGCCGCATCTTCGATGGAGGCGAAAAGGCTCGAGGCCCGTGTATTTAAATTTACGTGCCCGTTAAAGAACCCCAGGCGGTCGAAATATCCAGAACACTCCGCTATGGCGTCTCTCATAATTATATCATGGCTTTTCAGACGTTAAAATATCTACAGTTATTATTAAGCATTGTGGGTCTTGCATGCGTCACAGCCGATGACGAGCGACCACTCGCGGCAGCATACGATAAGAATAGGTCAGGTGTCATGGTGCTATTTCGTTCAGTTTGATTCGCAGCCTTCGGACAAAGATGCGCACCGACTGCAAGAGATGAAAATTCTTGTGTATAAACACGCATTCCAGAAATACTGATACCATGTCAACAAGCAAGCTCCGCATGTGATACATGATGCACCTCTTATAATACAGCAGTCATTTAATGTGTATTTGAGTGGTTCTAACAAAGCATCATTTTTGTCAGAAGTTAGCCTTAACTACATACATACATACATACATACATACATACATACATACATACATACATACATACATACATACATACATACATACATACATACATACATACATACATACATACATACATACATACATACATACATACATACATACATACATACATACATACATACATACATACATACATACATACATACATACATACATACATACATACATACATACATACATACATACATACATACATACATACATACATACATACATACATACATACATACATACATACATACATACATACATACATACATACATTTGTAAACAGACCCTATGCTCTGCGTCAACAAGTTTAATGTCGTAGCAACGGTAGCGTAACGCAGCTTTTTTTTTCATGCTACATGAAATCTAATGGATTTGGTTGTTATGTAGATCAATTGTTCATGAGCCGCAATGTCTTGCTAGCGAGTTGAGGGAGAAATGCATTTTCAATGAATTTTCAGGCCGGCTCATTGTGCTGTCGCGCACGGGCACTGGATTAATCGCAGCGTCTTTTTTACATTGCCGTCATTCGACTGCTTTAGTAAAGTTCTCATTATCGCTGTAAACATCTGCCATCTTTTAAACTAGCACCTTACTCTTTCCAATTTATTAGATCCCGGCAGCTCACGGCAAGACGTGTCAAGTAAGTATATAAGTACAACACGCTTTCGAAGTCATTAAAAAAAAAGATAAGTTCTGCTTCTTCGGATTGGCCAGGTGAACACGACAGGAGAATATGTTGCTTTAGTGAAGTGCTCATTATTAATGCAGGCAAGTGTCATATTTTTAATTAGCATATTTCTTCCATTTCATTAGACCGTAGTAGCTCACACCGTGTCATGGCACGTAAGTATTAGAACACAACATTGAATTCTCGCCATTATGAACACACTGAGTACCGCTTCTCCGTAATGATACTGTAAACACCAGAAGACATTCTATCCGTTTCATTGGGGTTTCAGCTGTTATTACTGGCTTCTGTGACTCTTTCTACTGGCAGCATATCGTTTCCATTTTATTACGCGATGTCGGCTCACAGCCAGACGTGACGCGTAAGTATACAAATGTAACACTAGCGTTTCGTTATTGTATATGGTTACAGCAAAAGCTCGTTAATTCGACCCTCGTCAATTCGGAAAATCGGATAATGCGGACGTTTTATCTGGCCCCTCCAGCATATACATTGTTTAACAGCATCAAGTTCTTGTTAATTCGCTCATATTTTCGCCTGAACTTCGGAATGCGCCGGGCAATCCTCGGAACGGTGATACTTAATGTTCGCAGCACGCCGAACGCGAAGCGCCGCAAGTGTGCTGCGCAAAAGAGCTCAAACGCCGTTCGCGCAAAACCCGAACGAGGCGGCACAGTCCGCATCGCCATGGTCGTCAGTACCATGGAGTTTCCTATAAATACACTAGAGGGAACTCTGGCGCTAGTGTCTATGGGAGCTGCAACGCACGACGCTTCAGCCAGCATGGGAATGATGGGTAGTACACAAATCTGCCTAGTCTAGCCTAGTCTTCGTTCTTTTGGCTCCGTATGGCCTGAATCCGCTTTGCCGCAATACGAAGTTCAGCAAAGGTTTAGCAGTTACGCTTCACCCCCTTGACCCTTTTAGACTCACGAATTCTAATCGGCTCACGAAGTTTGCAACGGTCCATTCTTTTATCCGAAACAGAACCAAAACACAGTAATAAACAAAGCCACAAGTGCGTTCGAAGCCGCAAGCACGAAGACGAGGCAACTTTGTGTACTACCCATCATTCCCGTGGTGGCTAAACGATCGCAGCGCCACAGTCCCCTCTAGTTAATTTTAGGAAACTCTATGGTCAGTACGAACAGTACAGCAATGACAGGAAAGCCAGAACGCTTCATGCCAATTTAAATTTATCACCGCGTGTGACACCGCCTTAGTAGCGGGCGTTCAAAATGGCGTGGTCGCCATCTACAGGTGCTCTATTGGTGGCCAAGACTTCAGGGGCTGACGCAAACTTCTTTCGACTTCGTGTTGACTTGGCCCACGCGAGCTTAGTGTGGGTGCTATCTATAATAACGTCGACAGCAACTGCAGTACTGTCGGCACGGTTGTTTCATAGTTACCTTTTCGCCGCGTGTGTTGAAAACTGCGTAGTCGCCATTCATGATTGTACCAGGTTTCTAACACAGCGGCCGCAGCATTTCGATTACACTCTGTGAGCGTAGGCCGCTCACGTGCCTTCAGATTTGCGTGAATGCTGCCTATGATTGCGTCGTTAGCGACCACGGTTTCGTCGACAGCGAATATGCTTAGTATAAACTTTTTTGCGCTACAAGTAAACAAAATCGACGAAGAAAATGGTACGGGACAACACACTCCTTTCCGCGTGCAGTAAATTGCATAAATGGCTGTTGTATCTTTCCTAAAAGTAGTTGATGTGAACATCAAACAATTTCCGTTCGTTTATAATACGTAAACACGCTTGTTTACTATTTTTTATTGCGAGAACTTGAGTGTTTTCAAAAGCCATATTTAGCGCTTCTGTAAATTACTGTAATGGCAACAGTGACAACGTTCCAAGATGTCGCTGCTCATGTGGTTATAGCTTTAGCGGCCCAGCTTTTCCTCTAGAGTCTGTTATATTAACTCTATGAGAGGCATCACTCGCACTCGGATGTGGGTCCTATGTATCTAGGACAGACAGCATTCACAGAAACGTTTACACCAACAATTTTCGTAAGTGAATATTTGAGCCAATCACGATGCGAGACACAATCACTGAAGGCGGCTTACCAATGGGAAAGTACGCTTACGATGAATTTGGCCCTTCGTACTTTCGTCAAGTTGCCTTTAATAGAAGTACCTTCGACCTCATAGCCTTTTCTTTCATTTGTATTAAATGAAGGCGGTCCACACATAGACGTGGAACGTAAGTATTCAAATGTTACACTAACACCTTGCTATTGTATGCGATGGTACTGGGCGTTTACTAATGGAACCAGCAATACGCACCAATGCAAACACGCTTCATGTTTCTACTTCATACTTCAACTTCTTCGAAGCCTAGTTATGGTTGTAAGATAGCTTTGCTCATGGTACATTTCTGCTTAATATACAGTGTGTAGGTATAGCCATGGTGCTCTTTTAACCAGCCACAGGAAATGAACGAAAGAACATAGAATTGTGATATCCTGACCAAGCAAAGAAAAATTATCCGAGTTTCTGTTGTATGAGGACGCAGCAGCGGATCAGCCTACGCCCACGCCAGTCGTGATGTGGATGGTACAGATGCAATAAGAATTGTGCGGGTTTTACATCCCGAGGGATACCACAGTGCAGGGGTCTCAAACTCACCTCATCCAGGGGGGCCGCAGTCACACGATTTGTTCCCGCACGGGCAGGGGGGGGGGGGGGGCAGTGAATAAGGTAAGAACGGGGGGGGGGGGGGGGTGAGGAATTTCGAACAAATTGTCAGTAAACATGGCCATTTAAAGGAAAACCTTTCCCATATCACATGTACGGGTCATTTATGAAGGAGATATGGTGCCAGGATTCTATCAGCATACCCATACCGATCTCCAAAATCACTAAAAGCTGCATGCCAATTCTGGAACATAGTTTTTGTTTCACTGTTACGTTTCCAGGACAGGGCGACCACATGGGGTGACTGAGTAAAACAATGCTTTAGACCTGTGTAGTTCACGAACAAACCTATTAGGAAAAATTTTAAATTGTGGAGCGAAGACAGTCATGTGCGGGCCGCGGGCCGCAAAAAGAGACTCGCGGGCCGCATGCGGCTCGCGGGCCGCGTGTTTGAGACCCCTGCCATAGTGGGAGGCTCCGAAAATTCCGACCATCTGGTGTTCTGTAACGTGAACCTACATCCAAGTACATGGGCCTGTAGCATTTCGCCTCCATCGAAGTGCGGCCTCCGTGGCCGGGATTCGATCCCGCGAGCTTCGGATCAGCAGTCGAGCATCATAATCAGTAGACCACCGTGACGGGTCGGACAGAGGAGAGTTGAGTGTGATCTGTGGTTTGCTTAATTCTAATCGGTGACCGAAGTGCAACGTGAATATTGTCGCGTGTGCAGCGTAGCGCGCCACGTGTTAATGACATTAATCGGAAGGTAAACAGTTGAAAGATACCGGCAGTTTGTTGGATAAGCCCCGTTCTGGTAGGCCATCGATAAGTGGCGAGTCGGTAAGGGCTATACAGGAGAGCTACCTAAGTAACCCTAAAAAGTATGCACGTGTGTGTGCTCGGCAATTACACCGAGAGGCTCGTTCACACAGAAGACAGTACGGCCAAAGCGGAAGGGCGGTAAAGCGCCGAAACCTCCTCTGCAGTTGGCAAAAGCAGGCGGAAAACGAGGCAGCGAGCCGGATCGCTCGGGGACCGATTCTTTGGCCGCCGCTGAAAGTCTCCGCTTTACCACAGCCAATCGGAACGCCATGCGGCGGTGGCGCTGGTGTAAACATCCTGTTGCGCCGGAATTGGCGCGAGATCTGCACAGGCTTCTAGGGTGGATCGGGTGGACATACAGTGCCACGTGTAGGCGACACGCCCGCAAAAGTAAGAGATGCCCCGCCACTGTAGCCTCGTCGGCCGCGCAGGCAGCCAGGAGAGTAGTGCGGTCTGAACAGGTACGCGCACTCGCCGCCTCGCCACGTTGAAAGTCCGCTCCGTCGCTTTGGCCGCTCCGCCTTCAGTGTGGACGGCTATTAAGCATACATCTCATAAGGCGGAAAGAAACGCCTACGTTTCTGGCGTTACGAATAGCAGCAGCTGCACGCATTCAAACCGACGGCATCCCAAACGATTCGCGTTTGCTGCAGGTATCCTTCATAAGATAGACAGTGGTCAATTATCTCTGCAGAAAATTGTGTTAAGTGATGAGGCGACATTCCATGTGTGTGGACATGTTCACCGTAATAACGGCATAATATGGGCTGCTTAAGATCCTGGTGCCTGCGTTGAGTACGAATGTAACACCCCTAGTGAACTAATAATGTGATAGGCTTATTAAATGCAAGGAATTTCTTAGCGAGCTTCGGCGACTTTGAGCGTATCTATCTAGCTATCTATCTAGCCGCCTACGACATTGTGCTCTCCTGGCCGTATCGTTAATGGGATTTATACCAAATTTGGTATGGCATAACATGACCGTATGACGAACATAAGTGGCTGGTCATATCATGAAAATCATGACTAACTTGTCATGAAAAGTATGATTTACATGCCACGCTCACGGCGCGCTCGCGGCCGTTTCGTTAGCTTGATATACACCAAACTTGGTATTGAGTGACGTGACTGTATGACGAACATAAGTCGCAGGTGGTAACATGAAAATCTTGGCATGCATGTCATCTACAACGCCATTTACATGCCACGCTCATGGTGCGCTTGCGTCCAGTTCGCTAGCTTGATATACACCAGAATTGGTATTGCGCGACGTGACTGTATGACGAATGTAAATGATAAATGACAGGTCCTAACATGTAAAACATGACATGCAAATTATGTAAAGCATGATTTGCTCCTTCCTGGCTGCTTCGCATTACATCGATTCCCACAGTGCGTGCGATCTGCCGGCTTTTTTTTCTTTCAAAGTGTGACGTCAAACAGCTATCGTGAAATGTTGGAATCGCCTGCTGTTCCACAATTTCCATAAGGTTTCATCTTTCAACATGACGGTGGTCCTCCACACGACGCCAACATCGATCATGAATTTCTGGATAAAACACTCTAGAGTGGTCGATAGGCAGGGTTTCTGTCAAGCCATGGCCACCACGATCCTCAACATGAAACTTTACATGTTTGGTTATGTGAAGCACCATTGGTACAGTCAATGTATCGACGACATTAATAATAGAAAACATAGAATCACAAACATTATTCACGTGGTTCCACCAGTTGTCCTAACAGCGTGTGGGAAGAACTTCGATATCGTTTAGATGCGTGTAAGGCAATAAATAAACGCCACATCGAACTGCAATGAAGAGGTGTGAACTAAAAATGTTCTACTTTTATATCAAGGTTTCACATTTATATCTTGTTTCGTCGATTTCTGATGTCTGGTCAAACGTGTATCAAGACTTTACGGACACACAGTAACCTTAGTTTTCTGTTAGAAAGGTTCTACTCGTGTGTAGTTCAAGAAATGCACATCTGGGCAGAAAATTTCGCTGTATTTCATGCATTGAAATTAAGACCGGTTGAAGCAATTGCTTGCAGTCTGAATATGAGTAACCTCGCTCGTCGCTCTATTCGCCTTTTAAGACACGGTGTGTAAGCTCATGTGCCTGAGATTTATTATCGTTCAACCAGCATTCAGTGAATATGACTTCCCAAAGAAGCCAGAAGTGTATATACTATATACGTGTAACGCTGCGCCCTCCGATCCCGTTATCGTTAATTTTTTTCTGTGGTTAATCTAAAAATGTAGTATTTCTAGAGGCCTAGAAAACGCGCCTTTCGTGGGCGGCTTGAATCACTCAACTATAGTTTTTGAACGACACACACATACTCATACTGAGCACATTTCACTGCAGAAGTGAATCGAAAAATAAATAATGTCGGTAAATCATCGACGTTATGCCAACTCCCACTGCTTTTCAAGTACTATTTCACAAAATTTTAAACAGCTGCTCTAGATAGCTCTATAAAGAGCTTATGCGAAAGCTGTGTACCCCCCCCCGCCCCCCTCGTGATGCACTCATTAAATAACCGTGATGCACTCATTCGAATCTTGTTCCACGTCCCCTATGTAGATTTCTGCGCGTCAGCCGGTGTTCCACTAACTCCGGAATCCAACCACCTTTGAACACTCGACTTGGTTAGCTGATGGCGTCGTTATGAAACCAGGTCAAGTAATCTGCGGTTTATTTTCTACATCAAGTCGGAAAATGAACTTGACAGTACGGCGTATTGTTTTCATATGTTTCGTGAAGTAGAATAGCTGCTGAAATTATAATAGAGACACAGAATGTGAGTTACGATGATATCAGGCCCTAATATTAATGCAAGTTTCCCTCTGTGATAAAATAGAAAGGCACTAAGTGGCTCACCAACAATCGGCTAATTTTGTTTCAGATGCCGCCTTTTACTCTCCACAGGACCAATATGGTTAGCAAATATTGTGCACAACATTTCTTCACACCTGATTTTGATATTTCCTTTTTTTTTCGTTTTCTTCCTCATTTTGATGTTCCGACCTTTTCTTCTTGCAGGCATACCGGGCTACACGAACGAGTATCCTCCCGGTACGCATCCTCCCTTCAACAGCCTGTAATTCGGCTTCGCAGCAGCTTGCGTCGAAAATAGATGATGCTACGAGTGCTGTGTTTTTAGAGCGCCGCTCTTTAGGCGCCCTTTTCGACGTTGAGTGGCGTCGCCGTTGTCGGCGTAACCGATAGAGTGAACGTGGACGAAAGAGAGCGAAACAGAGACTGCTTTGGCGAGTTTTCCACCATGAAAGCTCGTTTCTCTTTATTTCTCTCTTTCTCGCTCTCTCTTTCTTTCTCTCTCTATCTGTGTGTGTTTTTCTGTGTGTTTATCTTTTTATGTCTTCACTCCCTTTATTTCTGTCTATTTTTCTCTTCGGCTTTCTTTCTTTCTCTCTCACGTGTTTGTTTTCGTTGGACACTCGCACCTGCTGTACAGTTAGTAGGGCTCGCCCAATTCCTGGAACGCATACCCACTTGAAAAGTTTTGCTCTTAGTCCTAAGAGAATGAAGAGAGCGGGCGCCGGGTCATGATGATGGTAGTTTTTTTTTTCCTTTTTTTTTTTTTTACGACGAAGCAAAAGTTACCGAAAGTGTAAGCAGCTTCGCTGTTCAAGTTTTACAGCACAAGCGAACGCGAAAGAGATAAATGTTCACCAAGCAATTCTTCAAGAATGTCTAAAAAAAATACTTGAAACTTTAGCGCGCAATGGAGAGGTACTCGGAGCAGTTGATGGCCAAATTTTAGGAAAGTTATCAGTAATGGCTTCAATAAAATATAAATTACCATGCATGCTAATGGGGGGAAAGAAGGGGAATTTTAAGGGCTCGTTTTTCTTTGTTAGAAACAATATTGTTAGAACACAATATATATTACAAACAGCAGACAATAATGTCAAGGAAAGTATAGTTGATGTTATTTGTAGTAATTATCATGTAAACGTGAAGGAAATAAAGTGTATCAAAAGATAACTTGCCGCCGGCAGGCACCGAAACTGCAACCTTTGAATGAAAGTATGACAGACATACTAGATAGGGCTACTAGTATATAAGTAATCTAAGTAGTTAATGCAAAAGAATATGCCTTGTTGCTTTCATTTAAAAAAAAGCTATAAACGCTAATCTGTAATTAAAGAACGTCGAAGGTTGCAGATCTTTTCCCTGCTGGCGGCAAGTTGTATTTTCGTCCACTTTACTTTCTTCACATTTATATCACAATTACGAAAAATAGCAACATCCCCTGTGCATGCTAACGGAGATCCCGTAAATATCGAGTGTGGTGGTATGAAAGTAGATGACAGACATAATATAAAATGTATATATGTAATAAAAGTAGCTATTGCAAAAGAACATGCCTCGTTGTCATTAAAAGAACTATAAACGTTAGTATGTATTTAAATAACATCGCTCAGAAAAAGAAATCATTAATATATAGGTTATAGAGCGTGAAAAATGCTTGAACAGGGGGGTGTGAGTGGGAGAGAAACAAAGAAAGAAAGGACAGCTGCTACGAAAGGCAGTTGCTGCCTTCACAAAAGCAAGACTGTTTGTCGAAACATCGGCCGGCGACACCCCCCCTGGTCGAGGAATCTTTAACCTCTTCAAGCATCTTTCCAAGAACGTCAACATCGCTTGAAAATCTTAGAGCGTGACATACATGGGACAAAGAAAGTGGCGAACGACGCTCGTGTTCCTTTGTCCTTTCTTTGACCGGTGCCGACCATGGTGTAGCGCAAAGGCACTTAACAAAGACATGAAAACGCACGACACAGGCGCTCATAACAAAGACGCGTCTTTTAGGAGCGAAGCTCCTTAGGCTCGCACTATATCCGTTGTCGCCGTCGTCGTCGAAGGTCCCTGTCGGAACAGCTGCGGCGCCGCTCCGAAACCCCCTCTCAGCAAGCGTATCGATCAAGGGCACGACGTCATGCGCAGAACCGTTCGCAGAGCGCACGCAGCGCGCATACCGACCGCGCGCAGGTGTTGCGCCGGCGCCGCGCCGCTCGTACCTAGAGCGCGCATGCAAGCCATGTACAGCGCGCTGCATTGCTCGCAAGCCGCTCGTACTTAGACCGTGCAGCGCTGGCGCATCGATGAATGGCGCTACACTTAGTAAAATAAAATGACGTAGACTGGCTTCCAAGGAGCTCTATCATCAGCAGTCACTTCGTGGATCTGCAGTAATTTTTGTTGTGTCTTAGCGCTACACCCTCATAATGAGCAAGCACCAACTAGCCCAAGAACAAATCCTTCTACAGAATATTTGTCCGGTACCTTTGGCGCCCTTGGCTTTCTAGAAATGCTGCACCATATATCGCCCATGTATCCATTCCATGCTACAACTAGAACTTCCTTGTACTTGGAATGAACACTGAGCCACACACTGAGTGTAACTTCGTTGAAGTATGATGGTGGTTTATTAATGACCATGATGGCCTCCCGGGTAGGTTGTGTTTTGCTGCTATGATGACGTAGGTTCGATTTCCAGTTCCGGCGGCCGTGTTTCGGTCGGGGCGAAATGCAGGGAGACTTCTTTTCTTGTATTTACGGTTACGTTGAAGAACTTCACATCTGTCCAAATTATTTGGGAATCTTTCATTCCGGCGTCCCTCATAAGGACATCGTTGTTACTACACGTTAAGTTTTCATATTAGATTTTATTGCGGCCACTTATCAAGGAATCCGAATAAAACATCAAGCTTACACTTTATAATGTCAGAATTTAAAGGATCCCAAACATATGTTTATATTTGTTATCTTTTGTGCATGGAGAGCGGAGCAGGAATGCTGGTGAAAATGCAATGCTAGTATTTCTCACTGGGAAAACGCTGGGACTGGTTGTGATACGACAAATAGCTATATCCTCACGTTGGCTTAAAATAAGGTTTTGTCTCTTGATTTTCTATATAAACCTCTTTGTAGCTTTAGTGTTAGCTTGAAGTGGCTGTTTCTCTATTGTTTCAGATGATCCGATGTCCTTGCAAAAAGATAATCCGAGCTCCTCAACTCTCGCTTGTAGGCGCGCAACTGCGGATTTTTTTTTACGGCGTACTGAAATAGACAGCATCTTCTAGGTGCTCCGTCTAATCGGAGGTAGCAAGATCAACGTTTCTTGCGCAAAATTTACAAGAAAAGGAAAAAAAACGTGAAGAAAGCGACGAAAGACGTACAAAACACAACAGCGCAAACTATCAATTGCTTAACACGTAGATGAGCATGCCATATATATATAGTAGGGTTGCCAACCGTAGGGTCATTACCCTACTCATAGGGTTTTATCGGAATTTTTAGATCAGCGTAGAGTAGGGTGGTAATAAAATGTTCCTATCAGGCGTAGGGCAATCTCCACTTTTCGCTCGTCATCGATCACCGAAAGACGTGAACGCGACGCGACATCCTTGACGGTGACATTTCAAATATATCCGAAATAAATCATTCTTTGGATAAAACCGGAAATGTCATCAGCATAGGGCATACGCGAAAGATAATCTTTGGAAGACAGGACGATTATTCGCTAGGTGAATCGAGTGATGCCCTTTTCGCTACCTTGAATCCACAGCGAAAGGAGGTGTTCGTACATCACAGGACACGAATATCATCGAACTAAAGATATTAAGAATTGAAATGTTACGACAAATAAATGTTCTTATGGGCACAAATTGGTAAAGCTAGCCTGCAAGATCAAATAAGAAGGTTACAGGTTTCCTGAAGCAGTTCCGCGCATACTCAGCCATTCATTAAATGATATGCCTCAGCATAACGGTAATGTTGTTTGCTTCTCGAAACAGCTGAAAAAAGAGCGACTGCAGTAATGGAGTAAATACGTGTACAGTACTCGCGCATTGAAACGCGATAATGTATGGCTAAGTAATGCACGTACATTCGCTTCCACCATCCTCAGTTCGTGTCATATCGGCTTAATTTTGACTCGAACAGCTGCATCAGAGGCAACATTGTCATTAGCGACCCGATTCTTACCGATATGACGCGGTTATCACAAATGGTTGCGCGTACCGGTCGTTAAACTAAATGTTTTGATGACGCCTTTGAATCCGTGAGCACTGTACTTACAGTAATGTGACAAAAGTTGTTGTACTGGCCGCCATTTACAGTGAGTTGCAATTTCGATGCCATTTTATGTGGAGAAGCTCAGCAATCATCACCGTGAGGCCGTTTAATGCTCAAATACCAGTCACTTGCTTTTTTTTACAACAGAGCAGAAAAAAAGAACACCACAGGAACGCTTACTGAAATACAAAAAGACGCGTACCATCAAGGAAGAAAATGAAAGACAGAACAGAAAGGGCGTCTTTCTGTTCTGTCTTCAATTTTCTTCCTTGATGGTACGCGTCTTTTGGTATTTCAGTAAACATGTACCAACTAGCCCAACAAAAAGTTTTATTAAGCACAAGAACGTTCTGTTACCGCGCCACCAGCAACAGCGACGTCATGATACGCCGTGTGCAGGTCAGCAACTCGGCAGCCTTGTCTTATTTCTGTAATAATTGTTGGTGATTAACGTCCAAAAACCACGATATGATTATGAGAGCCGCCGTAGTGGAGGTCTCCGGAAATATGGACCACCTACGGTTATTTTAACGTGCACCTAAATCTAAGCACACGGGCCTCAAGCATTTTCGCTTCCATCGAAAATGCGGCCGCGACGACCGGGAGAGGTATTTCTGCATACGCTATAACAAATAAAAAACTTCTAAATCGTCGTGTGACCCGATTCATTGCCGGTATTTCCCAGTGTTGGTTGCAACATGTCACTTTCTGGAAACCAACAAACCAACTTATCAACACGGCAGATGTTCACGTCGTGTTTTCGGGCTGAACTTAAGTTTCGGGTATGAACTTAAGTTGTGTGAGTGAGGTCGCACATGCCATGTCTCTTGAAAATCTTGCAGGGCTTGCGTACTGTGCGATGTCAGAGCATGTTAAAAGAACCCCAGGTGTTCGAAATTTTTGGAGACTTCCACTACGACGTGCCTCACAATCATATCCTGTTTTTTTTTTGTTGTTTTTCTTTTTTGTTTCAAGTAAAACTCCAAATAATATTGACCATTGCGTGTCGCTTACGTGCCCTGAACACATGTGCCGTATAGCTACCATTATCACTTCATCGCCTCCACCTCCAATCGCTCAAGATTTCTACGCTGCGGTGTTGACACCTGATCTACGACTCGCTTCGAGCATCTCAGTTTCAAGAAAGTGTAGCCTCTTAAATTTTTTATTATTTTAAAAAGGAGCATCCTCTTCGAACATCTCTAAACGTCGCTGACATTGGCTGCAGCTAAAGAACATTTTCGCATCTTCGGCGATTGCATATGCTTTACTCAAGTTTAAATAGGAAAATATGTAGCGTTAGCAGCGCTTACAGCTTCTGTGTACGCACGCCGCGTAATGCAAAAATACTACGAATGCATAAAAAAAATTAGTCCGTCGAGCCGGATTCGAACCAGCGACCTATGGATGTCCGCGTCGGGCTTGCCTCTACAGTCCACCGCTCTACCAACTGAGCTATCGACGGCACGAAGTCGAGGCGCGCGCCGGTACGACCGGTCAGAGCCAAGCGATAAATGACCTAGAAACCTAGAACTACACTACGCGGGAGGCGTATGCGCATTGCAATGAACTGGTTCGGTCGTCGCAAAAATATCAGTTCGCGTGTCCTTAAAAATGCGGTTGAATGCATTCCAGACAGGGTTATGCGAACAGTGGCGTAGCCAAGGGGTGGCACACCGGGCACGTGACCCCTCCCCCCCCCCCCGAAATTTTTTTCGGCATGGCATACATAGCGAAAAATGGCCATTTCAAGGAGGTGCCCTCCCCGAAATCAAGGAGGTGCCCCCCCCCCCCCCCCCCCGAAAAAATTTCTGGCTACGCCCCTGTATGCGAATAGTGAATCTTCGAACCCAATCGAATACAAATTCATTAACGATGACACCGAATCGAATACGAATCAAATACTATTCGAATAGTTTTCGAATAATAAGCCAACTATTTTTCAAAGTAGCCCTAGAATGGTATACCGTCACTGTTATAGAAACTGCCCAAGAATTCCACGACGTTTTATTTGAAACAAATATTCACAAGCTTTGTCAAAGGACCATTACGATTACTTTTTAACCGACAAAGATATACCAAAATTATGTCAACTGACGCAAGCTCGTATTACAGCAGCAGCTAGAGCATTAGAGATATTTTAATGCGATAGCGTTAAAGAGCTCGTTTCGCAGAAATTCCGGCGTCGGTGTCGGCGGCGGCGTCGTTGGTTGTGAGCGAAAAAATCATCATCTTGTCCGTGAGTGAAAAATCGAGAAAGATGCAAATAAAATAAATAATAAAAATTTCCGGGTCCCAATGAGCATCGAACCCAGGTCGTCTGCGTGGCGAGCAGGTGTTCTACCAAACAGCCACGCTTCTGCTTGAGATTACATTGAAAATAACTTCCTCTGCTTGGAAATGCTGTGAAAATAACTTTCATCCTTTACAAACACACGCGTCCTGTATACAGGCGTTGCAATACAACATGTAATATCGCAGTAATATTGCGTGGTACAAGCGTACATTGCCATCGGGCGTCAGAATATGTGAATATCATAACGACATCGTGGTTCAAAGTCGGCAACCCATTACAAAAGGCGCACACGTTACTGCGCGTATTCCCTTAAGACCACGTAGTGGGTGCACAGCAAGTTCGAAAACATTTCACGCGCATAATTTCTCGTGGTTTAAAGCATGCTACCGATTACAGAGTATGCACTAAGTGGTTGAAGTACGCACTAGAGACAGAACATCGCTAGGGCGTTCAACTCTTAAAGGCGAAACTTAAGGGTCCCCCCAATTTTTGTAACTGCAGGTTAAAATACAGAAGTGACTACAGTTCTCAACGTGACACTTTGTCAACAGACTTTAAATAAAACTCATATATTATTCTTAAACAGTATTCATTAGTCAAGATCATCATGAAGGTCACAATGAAGATAGGGGATTGATTATTCTATCGTTTCGGCAACACTGGAGTTTTTGGCGAAAGCACCTCGATGCTCTGATGAATCTAGCTTCGCTAGTTCCTTAAAACTTTGCGCTGCATGCATCTTGGTAATTCTATGATTGAAACACTCAAAGAAAAAAAAAAGATTGGTGCATACTCACAAACTTCGACGCTACGAAGAACAAGTTGATGATGATCACGATTATGATGAGGACGATGACTTACATCCCTGGCTCACCACCACTCTGGGGTATCGGTGAAGAAACTAATATATTTCTTTAAAAAATGGACACACGGGAATTGTATGACCATAAAGAAATTTCAAAATAATGGATGTAAGTTAGTAACGGTAATTTACGAATTTCGACTAAAAATCACCATTACTCAATTGAGTACTTTTCAAAAGCGGAGCAGAGATTCCTGGGACCACGAGGAAGCTCCCAAGAATAGAATATTTGAAGCAGTGAAATCGGATCAAATTCGATCAAATGCTTCTTTCGGAGTGTTTTTACTGAGTAAACGGAAGCAGCTGCGTGATAAAAATATTCATGTATTGCTTCGGGCTCATTGCAAAATGAACACAATTGGGACAGAGCCCGACCTGCATATATTTTCGAACACGACAGGGTCATTTTGCAAACGTAACTTCCTCTCATTGTGTAGAGCAGAAATGTGTGCTCCAAAAGGGCAAGAGGTGTAGGTATTCGTTCAGATGAGTAATTAGGATGTCGTCATCACATGACGTCGCCGCTTGGACAAAGGTGATCAGTAGAGACCGGATTATAGGCAAATGCCTATTTTTTTCCTTGCGTTCCTATCGCGCCACTTTGATATATGAGCATGAATTAGGGGTAAATGAGGGCTTTCATAGTGTTTTTATAGTGCCTATAAATGCCTATTTTTGGGGTTTGTGCCTAAATGTCTATAAGTGCCCATAAATGCCTATTTTCAAAATTGGTGCCTATATGAACGCTATTTAGCCTCAAATTTTGCTTTCGAGTACAGTTTGAGACCGTAATTCATGTTACCGGGCAAAATTGACGTTTCGGAACTTTATGGGGTGCAACAACCTATAGTTCCCTGGTTCAAACAAACATCCGGGAAGCAACCGGTAGCAGCAGTGAAATGGGACGCGCCGGCCACCTTACCCCACCGCACTGACATGGCGCGAGCGGTTGGAGCAGGGGAGAGGAAAAGACGCTATTTCTGCAACCCTAAATGGGAGCACGTTCCAGGCGGGAAGGCGGGAAGAGGAGAGGGGAAGAAGAGGAGAGTGGCGTCTATGGCCGAGGACGTGGCGGGCGGCTTTTACCGCCGGTTTTCCAGTCCAGTGTTCCCATGGAATTGAAGCAACTCCTTGAAGACTTGGGCGTGGTGGGGGGGCAGAAAACAGGAGGTGCCTGCGCGCAGCAGCAGGAATATGGAGAGCGAATGCGAAACCATGGAGTGCCGTCAGGGGAAAATAGAAAGTAGGTAAAAAAAATCACATGTGCACATGGCTTTTGTTTCGTTTGTAATTTACTCTTAAAGGGCGCTTCACCAGATCACATTAGAAATTTTAGTCATATACTGGAAGTGTTCGCGCACCCAATGAAGAGCTTTGTACGACAAGAACTTTTTAATTGGTTCATTACGAGCCGCGAAAGCATGATGCCGGTAGATGAGCTTGAAACCTTTGCCACTCGCAAGCCAAATTCCTTCCCTGCCCTCTTCGGTATCAGAGGAACTCGGAGCCGGAAGATCACACGACGTTGACGCATCAACACGCCATGCGCACGCAAGATTACACTATGTGCACATGACATGCCCAAGCCAGGTCGTGCGCACATGCGGTGTTGTATCGTTTCGGCGTTCGCTCTATAGTGTACTGCCTGCTTCTGTGGGATGGATCCGTCTATGCGTTTGGAGAGGCTGCATGGATCCTGCATCTTTACCACGACACAGCGCGTCGCACAGCTGGAACTGCTGTAAGGAACGATGCACCAAAAAACATGCTAAGCGTTGTCAGGGCTGGCAACGGCACGACGCGGGAACGGCGAGTACACGAACACAAAAGAAATATAGGCAGCTAAGTCTCGCATCACTCTCGATTCGAAGAAAAAACTAAAGAAAAGTGCGCACACATTCCGTTTGTATGTTTTAATATTTCTATTAACTTTCATTCTTCTATTCAAGCAACAGTAGCACAAATTACACATGTAGCCTCGAATAATTCTCGCAGTTTCATGTACTACTGTGACGTACAGAGGACCATTCGTTGTTGAACTTCACCTCCCCCACATTGGTGCGCGCGCCCGTGAGATAAAGGGCACGAGGCATTCAGTCTGACATTTCACCTCCTTCCGGGGAGCGTAGCATTGCAAATCTTGGCAGACGTGATCGTTAGCGTAATGCATGCATTACACTTCTAGCTCGAAACGCTCAAACCTGGTAAGGGGCCCTTTATGGTGTTCACACAAAGAGGAGAAATTGACTCTGCGCAATTAGACCCGGCCAATACAAGGCTAACAGACCCTTCTGGCCTTTTAGCGGTATGGCTATTGAATCCTGTGCTGCCCTTCCCAGCCATGCCGAGAAGAAGCAGACCCAGGAGCGTGTTTATTCGATGGTGGACACTTAACTTACCATTCTGGACAATAAAAGGCGAGACCGTGTTCTGGAAACCGTGTCCGAAAAGGGACCATTGCATGACTATGTTGAATCATGAATGCATTTGTATACAATCATAAAATATAACATTTGTTTGCTTTCCTGTCGTAGACCAGGTCGCGCACGTCCTTATTCTAAAATTTGAGTTTTTGTAAAAATTTATTGTGCCTATATTTACGATTTTGGGGGCCTAAAACTGTGTTTTTCCTGCCTATTTTTGGCGCCTAAAACACGATTTTTTAGTGCCTAAAAATCCGGCCTCTAGTGATCAGATATCAGAGGCAGTGAGGTGCAGAGATCTTGCAATGCCTCTGATCCTTGAGGCAGTGCAAAACCACTTAAGGTGCAAAAAATTGGCCGCGTATCTCCGTGCTTTGCTGCAAATGTCGTCGAAAGACGATAGTCTTGTGCCGGCCGTACTCCTATGTTTTGCCTTGCCTCAGACAGCGCCTACTCTACGTTCAATTGGCCGCATCTGGCTGGCATTGATAAAATAGAGGCGGCGCGGCGCGAGATATGGACGCCATCGAAAAACATGAGCTTGTGCTGAACCAAGGGCCACTGCCAGCGGCTGGACTTTATCGTCGGCAAAGCGCTTTTTCGTGCAAAGCGTCGCAGTTCATGCACAGCTTCGCATTTTCAGCACAGCCTAAAAGACACTAGGGTCTTTAGAATTACGTATCTGTGTATTTTCTAATAAAAGAACACACGACCTGATACTTACATATTAATGTTGCGCTTCAGGTACGCGTAGTATTTGCTTTTTGATCGAATATGTTCACAAGTATGTAAGGGCAACACCAGTTCAAGATGGCTGGGCGTTCAGAAATTAGTTAAACTTTGGCCCTGTAGCAGGGGCGCAGCCAGAAATTTTTTTCGGGGGGGGGGGGGGGGGGGGCACCTCCTTGAAATGGTCATTTTTCGCTCTGTATGCCATGGCGAAAAAATTTCGGGGGGGGGGGGGGCACGTGCCCGGTGTGCCACCCCCTGGCTACGCCACTTCCCTGTAGCTAGCTGAATCGGGTCACGGACAGACAGACAGACAGACCAAAATTTTTGCGTTGAAGTATCCCAAGAAAGACTATCGTCTTGAAAATAAGATGACTTTCGCCTTCGAGTCGTCTTAGGTGATCGCATAGCGACCCTGTGAGTTTTCATATTCATGGCACGCCGTCTGTGCACGAAAACTGTAAGTACTGCTAAGGCATACCGTTGAAATCGCCAATTATGAATGCGCAGTTCATTGTATGCTTAGGTAAGAGTGCTTCTATCGTTTTGTTGTAGGATAACCTATGCATGCAATAAAACACGCGCGTAGACACACGCACGCGATTTTTCTCCGATTTACTTCTGCCTAAACGTACTTGTCCTCCATGTTCTTGAGGCTTATGTGCAACACAGTAATATTATGTAGCCTTCGTATTAAAACTGTGACGTGGGCTTCTTAGATGTCCTTTATAGCAGAAGGCATAAAAGAGCGCGCGCAGAGACACAATATAAGAAATGTGTCGTTCGTTTCTTCTTTTATAAATTTGTGTTTGCGCTGTTTTATGCTTTCTACCGTGAACTACGGATCAGTTATGGCTTGCTGGGGTTCTCTAACGCTCACCTAAAGCTATGGGCACAAAGCTTTTCGCATTTTGCCTCTACTTTGCGCCGTACCCGGGAATCACCCCCCGTATCCTCGAGCTTAACAGCACGACAGGCACACGCTATAACGGCGGGTCTTCCTTTGTCATGTCTGGCTGTCCTTAGAGTATTCTTAAAGCATCATCGAGCAACAATAACCGCTCGCTACGCCACGTACAGAGTGATATATAAAAAGCTACAGGACCACGCCCAAGTGCCACTTAGCTGGAAGCATCCACAGCATGTAGTCGCGAGGAGAACTTCTTCTTGGCCTAGTTGGTATTGCTTACCGTATGACGTAGTGAAAACAACACACACTAGAAAGACACGAACACGACGACTATACGCGCATGTAGTCGTACTGTCTGTAATAAACCCCTAAGTTCTTTGTTCGCTACCTCAAGTGCTAGGCTACCTTCTTTGCCCGACTCCAGCTGTAAAAACGACATCCGCGACATTGCAGCAAGAAATATTTAGGTGGATTTCGAGCAGCTCAGACATTTCCGCGTGGGCTCTCATCATCCTGATATTCAGGTTTTATTATCTATATTAGTGATTGATCTCAGAACCCTCGTAGCGCATTTGCTTCGAGCATCATGGTCCTTCCACGACCAGGGGGGCTGGTAATTCATCATCAGGGCATGGGTTCCATTGTGAGCGGAATATGAAGTGAAGTTTTCTAATGATTTGTAGAGGTGCATCCCGTGAAACAAGCTCGATTTTATTCTGGCTTTAACTCCTCGGTTCAATGCATAAGCCGGTCTAGCTCCTCGTTTCAATGCATAAGCCGGTTTACTGCGGCCAGAAAGATTAACAATGAGCAATTTTTTTATAAACAGACTTCCTCTTCCTCCTACAACGCATAACGGCTACCGGCGTGCATTGGGGGACCAGTGCCATCTGTACAGACCTATGAATTATCCCCTACATGACTGGCTGATTCATTAACGCTTTTGCTATTTCCTTGTTATTTTCACTAAAAAACTGTACTTGCCGCGTTCATCTAACATATCACACAACATAACCAATTATTTGCGCGGAAAAAAAGTAAGTAAAGGCGATTTATCCTGCTCCCAGGTACTAAAAAAATTACAAGGCCAGTCATTTATGACCCCGTCAGAATAAAAATTGAGTCCGTCGAGCCGGATTCGAACCAGCGACCTATGGATGTCCGCGTCGGGTTGGCCTCTACAGTCCACCGCTCTACCAACTGAGCTATCGACGGCACGATGTCAACGCGTGCGCCGGCACTGCTTGTCACTGCCGCGCGGTTAGTACCCTAGAACTTCAGTATAAAGGAGGTGTATGCGCATTGCAATAAACCGGTTCAGTGGTCGGGAGAACGTTGGTTGGACGACGTGAAGGATGTGGCTGAATGGATGCCAGCGCTCGACCCATTCGTGTTAGTCGTTTAAATCGCCATTTCAATGGAACAAAATTGCTCCGTATTCATTGCGTAAGCTCAGAGTCTATAAAGCGAAGCTTCTTCGCATTCTCCTCATTTATGCAAGGCTCCGGTGCGCACCACGCGGCGTGTCTTCGCGGGCTTCTTTCTCCCACTTTCTTTTATAGAGGTTGATGCCCACGATGTTGACGACAGGCTCGTAGCAGGGGTGGAGGGGATTGCCGTACGAAATGCGAAATCTTGATGGAGCGGTGTGTTTCACCAAAAAGAAACTATGAAAATAGATATTTTTCCTAAATACTAGAAGCCTTCAGCAAATGCCCCCCCCCCTTTCCCCGTAAGAAATCCTGGGTACTGTTGCTGATTTTACGAGCGGGCCTTTCCATGCAGCGCAAGGGCTGCACTGAGTAATAAGGGCGTGTGTAGAGGGTGCCAGAAAAAAATACTTCTTGTTATAATAAAACACTGTGATCAATTCTTTGCTCATTTCACCTACATAATATTGTTGGGGAAATAAATGTTATTTGTTAAACATAACGATTGCTTCGCCTTTGTATAAAACTTGGTTTTTCACTATTAGTGTTTGTTCCCTCCAAACATAGTCGCGCTTCAATCGCAGCTCCAATAACACCACATGCTGATGTCACTGGCAATAGCGTCCGAACCGCTTTTCACCCGAAGTTCCGCGACCAATCTGGATAGACCTTGGGTACTGGCCTGGTTGACAAGAAGCGGCGACGGAGCTAGTCTCAGACTCAGTCCTACCTTAGCTAGGCATAACCGCAAGTAGCAATTCACCCGTGTGATAGCAGCTGCGACGCCACTGCCTCTGCTGCAGCTTAGCGGGACTGAATTCCGAGCACGTTCTTCCTGTTTTCTGTTCTTTTAGAACGATCAATTCCCCAGGTAACCCGACACTGACGAGTGCTGGCATCCATCCAGCTTTTGTTTATATTATTTTTATGTGTTGTTCAGGAGATGCTAGAGCTTTTATATAACGCCAGCTCCTTCTTTTCACCGTTAATGGGGCATGTCGGAATCAAGGCAACGAAAAAAAGAAAGCGTAAAACAGCACCTAAGGAGAGTTCCTCTAATTCCATCCACGTATCGACACGAAAAACAACACATGATACAATCTCTTCACCTAACGCTATAGCTGACTTAAAATGCAGTCACACGAACACCTGAAAAGAATACGCAGTCACACGAACACCTGAAAAGAATACACAACGTGCAGTCACGTAACTACATCTTGTTTTGTTTCTCTTATGGCATGAAACCGTCGTCCTTCCCCGACTAAACCAGTTCACAGCCAAACGGGTGCATCTGCACTGTCATGTAGTTCTGTGTGACTTAGAGTGTCGCACTGACCAGCCGCACCGGCCCCTGCGCAACGTTTGTGCCGTCGATAGCTCAGTTGGTAGAGCGGTGGACTGTAGAGGCATTCCCCCGCGCGGACATCCATAGGTCGCTGGTTCGAATCCGGCTCGACGGACTGACTTTTTTTATTTTGTCGTATTCTTATATGGCATGCAACGTCTGCGTGTAAGCTGTAGGCGCTGATAAGCCTGTAATGATTTTTCTTATTAGACTTGGCGGAATGCAGATGCAGTCTCAAATGGTCGCCTATTTGACATACTTAGGTTTCGCGTTTGCATTTCTTTATAGATTGAAAATAAAATTCAGATATGTTTGTCGCCTATAACAATATGCCTTTCCTATAAACTTTCATAATTAACTGCTTTTTTGCCCTTATTTTACGTTATTGTACAACCTTACGCGGAAAGTACAGCATGTAACGCCCTTTACGAAAAATCACCCTTTCCGTTGGTGGTGTCCGAACCCACAACCTTCGAGTTACGCGGTGATTTTTCACGTAAGGGTGACTTTTCGTCCACTTTAATTCCTTCCAGTTTAAGTGAGTATCATAACACTACAGTCAATAAACCGCAAATGATGTTCCCTGCGCTTACCTTGCCTTAATTGTCGGTCGGTTTCATTAGTTGCGTGTAATCTACCAATGTACAATAAATATAATAATAATAATAATAATAATAATAATAACAATAATAATAATAATAATAATAAGAAGAAGAAGAAGAAGAATATTAAAAATAATATCTGTGGTTTCACGTGCCATAACCATCACATGATTACGAGGGACGCCGAAGTGAAGTGAGTAAAAATTTTTTGAACATGTCCTGCGTCATTCAGTGGAGTGGTGCTACAAGCACCCCTAGGTGATGGCCTCGAGTCCTTGGACACGGGCGGCTTAATGGAAGTGCCGGACGGCCCACAGTTGATCGGCGAGGTCGTGGCTCAGCAGAAAATCCTCCCTCCGATCCTCCGCCACGCGGTTCGAGACTGCCATGCCTACCCTTGTTCGCAGGGGACTGCTGCTCGCTACCGGCACACTCCCACAGCATGTGCCGCAGCGTCGCTCTGGCTCTGCACGCTTTAAACTCGTCGAATGAATAAATGTCTGGGTAGCAGAGGCGAAGTATCGCCGGGTTCGGGGGCGAGTGTATCTGTAGTTGTCTCCAGGCAAACTGCTGTTTCATGGTAAATTTGGCGTGGGGTGGTGGATATATGGATAAGGCTCTGGAAACTTCGAGCATCTGGTGTTCTTTAACGTGCACTGACAGCGCCCAGTACATGGGCCTCCAGCATTTCGCCTCCACCAAAATGCGAACGCCGCGGCTAGCTATGCACGATAGCCAATGCAGAATGTGATGACCGCATATTGTACAGCTATAGCTGGTCGATCATTTTCTGAAAAAGAAAAAAAAAAAAACTGCTGGTTTCAGCTGCAGATGCTCACGTTGTGTTCTGGCGTCCAGCGTGTGAACTTAAAGTGTGCAATTCAGGTAACATATGCATGTGTGTTGAAAATCTCTCATGTTTCTTGCATGTATTGAAATCGTGTGCGTGCTTTTAACCATGCACCACAACTTGCGTAGGCGCCATAGTAGCACTCGCTCACAGCTTGTCAGTTTCATGCAAGCGCAGCCTCTCAGAATTTATGCACTCTTAAAGCGGGGCTTCTCTTCCGGACATTGCTGGCAATCTCCCAGTGTTGCCGGCAATTGCTGCTGCTCACAAAAAAATTTGCATAGTCGGGGGGATGCATCCGCAAATAGGCACTACAGCCTTAGCGACGTTTAATGCTTCTCTACCCAGTCGGCATGCCACATCTAGAGCACGTCAAAATGAAAAAAAAATATATATATGGAGTCCGTCGAGCCGGATTCGAACCAGCGACCTATGGATGTCCGCGTCGGGCTTGCCTCTACAGTCCACCGCTCTACCAACTGAGCTATCGACGGCACGAGGATGATGCTGGCGGCGTCACAACCTGTCAGTGCCGGACGCTTAATGACCTAGAACTAGAGTGTACGTGGAGGTGTGTGCACTTTGCAGTCAACCGGTTAGCTGCGTGTCTTATCAAAATTCAGCTTGACGCCTGCCACTGTAGGATCTCAGAATTTGTGTTATCTTGAAGCCGAGCTTCTCTTCGAACATCTGCAAGTGTTGCTGGCAATAGCTGCTGCTGATAAAAAATGTTGCATATTCGGTGAATGCATCCGCTAGTAGTCACTGCAGCCTCAGCGACGTTTAATGCTTCTCTACACAGTCGGCATGCTAATTACGTCCAAATAAAAGAAAATGGAGTCCGTCGAGCCGGATTCGAACCAGCGACCTATGGATGTCCGCGTCGGGCTTGCCTCTACAGTCCACCGCTCTACCAACTGAGCTATCGACGGCACGAATTCTACGCGCGCACCGCCACGGCTTGTCAGTGCCACGCGCTTAGTGACCTAGAACTACAGTACACCGGAGGTGTATGCGCATCGAAATGAACCGGTTGTGTCACCGGGAGAACGTTGGTTTGACGCCGTGAAGAATGCGGCTGAATGGATGTCAGCGCTCGACCCCTTTGTGTTCGGCGTTTAAATCGTCATTCTAAAAGAACATAATTGCTGCGTATTCAAGGTGCAAGCTCGAAGTCTACATAAAGCGAAGCCTCTCCGCATTCTGCTCTTTTATGCAAGGCTCCGATGGTCACTACGCGACGTGTCTTCGCCCGTTTCTTTCTCCCACTTTGCTTAAAGGGACATTAAAGTGAAACAATGACTTGGTTTAGATTGATAAACTGTACTCTACTCTGAGAACTCTAATGTCACAAGTTTCGCTATCATAAGTTCATTATGAGAGGAAAAAGTGAAGGTTGAATTTTCATTTTTGGATTTGGCGCCGAAATCTCCGCGCGTGACGTCACGAATTTCAAATTGTATTTTTCGCATTTTCGCGACATAGGGGCGATGAAATTTTGTGAAACTTCGTATGTCAGATCTATGGCACCCACAGATGCGATTAGAAACTACGTAGGACCTAGTAGACGCCGTCGAAATCTATGACGTCACGGTGTTTGGTGCGGGAATCTCAAGGTGGCGTCTCCCCCCCCGCATTGGCGTCTCCACCCGCAAGGTGGCGTCTCCACTCGCTTACCAAGCATCGTCTCGCGGTAAGAGTGGTGTTTTCGGGATTCTGAAGTTGCACTTTACTCAATCGAAAAAATCGTTTTTCCCTTTAGTGTACCTTTAATAAAGGCTGACGCGCACTATGTTGACGACAGGCTCGTAGCCAAGTGGGGAGGGGGGGGGGGGGGTGGCGATTGCCATACGAAATGCGAAATTTGATGGAGCGGGGGTGTTTCACCGAAGAGAGACTATGGAAATGGGTGTTTTTCTTAAATAATCAGACCCCTCCCCCCCCAGTGGCGTAGCCAGGGGGTGGCACACCGCACACGTGCCCCCCCCCCCCCCCCCCCCCGAAATTTTTTTTCGCCATGGCATACATAGCGAAAAATGGCCATTTTCAAGGAGGTGCCCTCCCCGAAATCAAGGAGGTGCACCCCTCCCCCCCCGAAAAAAATTTCTGGCTACGCCCCTGCCTCCCCCCTCCACCCCCCGTGAAAATATTCCTGGCTACTGGACTGTTTGACAGTAGCCTGCGACGGAACTTATCTCAGACTCAGTTCTACGTTAGCTAGGCACAACCGGTAGTAAAATTCGAACCAGAACACAAAACCTGAAGTGAATTAAGAGAGACTAAAAGCGTGCAGGCCATTCACCCGCGTGATAGCAGCTGCGACGCCACTGCTTCTGCTGCAGCTTAGCAGAACTCAATTCCGAGCACGTTCTTCCTGTTTTCTGTTCCTTTAGTACACGACACTGACGAGTGCTGGCATCCATCCAGCTTTTGTCTATATTATTTTTATGTGTTGTTTAGGAGATGCCAGAGCTTTTACATAGTGCCAGCTTTCTCTTTTCACCGTTAATAAGGCATGTCGGAATTAAGGCAACGAAATAAAAAAAAGGCCTAAAACAGCACCTAGGGAGAGGTCCTGTAATTCCATTCACGTATCGACATGAAAAACAGCACATGATACATTCTATTCACATTACGCTATAGCTGACTTAAAATGCAGTCACACAAACACCTGAAAAGAATACAGAACTTGCAGTCACGTAACTACATCCTGCTTTGCTTCTCTTATGGCATCAAACCGTCGTCCTTGCCCCGACTAAACCAGTTCACAGCTAGACGGGTGCACCTCCACTGTCATGTAGTTCTAGGGGACTTAGAGTGTGTCCCTGACCAGCTGCGCCGGCCTGTGCGCCGCATTCGTGCCGTCGATAGCTCAGTT
>JALIZH010028334.1:0-12944 GCA_030522465.1 Rhipicephalus appendiculatus | reverse complement strand
CTTGCGTCTGCTTTAGAAGAAAAGAAATATATATGTGGTAAGAAAGACTCCTTGAAATTGGTTTTTTGTCTCTTCTCTCTCTCTCTCGTTGTTGCAGTGCTCATGCGAGAGCCTGTCCTTCAGGACAAGAGGCAGGAACATGCCAAGTTCTGCACCTCCTGCATTGAACTGGTGGAGAGGGTCACCGGGGCACCCCTGAGCCCTGGCATGGAATCTTCGCTTGCCAAGATCAACAAGGTGGGACCACGTGCGCGTGTCTGTTAGTGCACCAGTATGCAGATGTTCCAAACACACAAGTGACACCAAGGAATGACAGGTGTACCATTATGAGACGGAAAGATGGCCGTGTGAATGATACAAAACAGAATCCTCTCATATTTGAGACTTAAAAAGGCACTTCACTTAATGTATGTGGTACACAGCAGACTCTCATTAAACGGAACCTGAAGGGACCAGGAAGATGTGTTCCATTTAACAGGAGTTTCGTTTACTGAGAGATGAACAGGGGTGCGGAATAAAAGTACAAAACCAATCATATTGGAGACAGTTGTTCCATTTAAGCAGCAGGACCGTTTAAGAGATTTCCGTTTACTGGGAGTCTACTGTATAATGTGCCACAACTTAATATTGTCAATTCAGAAAATGTGGTTTCTGGCAAAAAGCACGTTATTGTACTCGTGACAGTACTGTCATATGGCTGTGATCGTGACGAATGCAGCAGCCAGAACCAGTAAAGATTGATCTCTTTATTGTGTGAACTTGTGCCTGGCAAAACAAGAATTTCATATGAAGATGGTAACCATGAGCATGGCTGCCAGTTGTGAAAGTCTTTCCTGCAGATCTTGGGCATCGGTTATCTGCGCAAAAGTCTCATTAGATTCCAGCACAATCTCTGGTGCTTGCATCTGTTCCAGAACATTCTTTAGAATTCATAATTAAAATCCAGTTAGAATAATTGAAACCCTTTAAGAAGGTTCCAGTGTACTTCATGGTGTGGCTTGCCTAGAGGAATAACATCATATCAATAACAGGTCAGAGACGAAAAATGGCCACCAGGAAAAAAACAAGCAAGTACCAATTTCACTGGGAACTGCCCTTGTAGTCTGCATATTGGAGTTTGTTGTCTTGTTTCCGATGTTAATGTTGGTCCAGTGCAGAAAACACATTCAACAGAGCTGTCACTGTGTGTGTTGTCTCTCGTTTCAGTCAGAAGTGGTGGCACAGACAAAGATCAGCTACCGCGAGAAGGACCTCTTGCAGCTAATCTACCAACACCTGCAGGCCAAAGGTGGGTTGTTGGCCCCATCCCACGCTGAGCACTGCCCGCAACTGTTTTTTTCCTTTGGCACTAATTTGCACCCCAGAATGGCTCTCTCTGGATAACAGAAAGAAGTATCGGAGACCATGCTTTTGCTGGTTGCATGCATCAGCAGCAGTTTGTGAGCCAAAGCATTTTCTAGATGCGAACACCTGTTGAATATGAAACTGAAATCGCATGCGCAGCTTTAGCAACAACCTAGCATCGAAAACAGTGTCATACAACGCAAGCAAAGTTGCCGTCATGGGGTGGCAGTGCCAGCTTGTTGTTTCTACGCGTTCATGAATTTTGACTGTGTTGCGGAGAGTTTGCTTCTACGTTGACAGGTTTGACGGACACTGCGGCCTTGTTGCAAAAGGAGGCGGGACTGCCCGCGCGACCCCCTGTGTGGAAGCTCTGCGCAGCCCCAGTGGTCAGCCAACACCGTCTGCACCCCACGAACTGTGAGTTTGTTTCGTCTTCACCATCCCTGGTGCAGCACTGGTGCAACACTAGTGTATCTCAGCGTGTTACACCTGTGCCACGCTAGCACTCAACATGAGTGTTTCAATTTCAAGGAAATGTGCTTGCGTGAAAATGATACTCTCCACTTCCGTTGAATTCAACCCTGAAGCCTTGCTTTGTTTTCCCGAGCTCTGCTTTGTTTGTACTAGATAGTAAAACTGCAGTTCACAAGCACACTGAATACATACAATTGGAGGAGGCTCTCTTCAAAAAGACATGTTGCCTGAGCCAGTGATAACATAAAAACTAGGCTTGTGTGAATATTCGAATGCTTTGAATATTCGAACGAATATTACAGTATTCGAATTTGCTTCGATTCGAATTTAAATTATTGAAAATTTCGAAGTGTTCAAACTGAACGAATAGATGTACAGTCGCCGACCGTTTATTCGGACGCCGATAATTCGGACATGCCCGTTTATTCGGACACCCTCGCGGCACCGCCACTCGTCCCATTGAAGTAATGTAAACTCACGACAGAAAATTCGGACGCCCCACGGCGCGCCGTTCGATATTTCGGACTCCGGCTGGCCGATCGAGAGAGGCGTCGAACTCCATGACCAGCTGTCCGCGATGTTTACTCACGTGTTTACAATATCTTCGCTAGGTTGCCAGCACTGAAAGGTTGCACTGTGTATGGCTGGACATCATGCCAGTGTAAAAGTGCAGAAATTACAAATGCCGATCTCGAAGGCTATGTGTTTTGGCGACTCGTAATGGGCGTTTTCCACTTCAGCCAGCCGAGTATCCATTGAATAGCTACCACAGCCAAACAGCAAGCCAAGCCAAGCCACGCTCGGAGTCTGCTTGGACGTTCAAAATGGCCGCGCGTACGAAACGGACCAAGGAAGGACGGAATTACGAACTAGCCTGATATCATTCCCTTTTGGCATTTGAAAGTTTGCTTGTCAGTTGTTTTGTGGCTAGGGCTAATCTACTGAAATGGCTACGACAGCTACGACGCCACCCATTCCATCCGCACGGTCGGTACTAACGAAGAAACGCGGCAACCACAAGACATTGGGGATGGCGAAAAAGGCCGCAATTATTCGCCAATTCGAAGGCGGCCGACCTCAATACGATGTTATTTGGGAGCTTTCGCCGAGTTGGGCGATGATGAGATCGTCTGTCGGGTCCCCGAATCAGCGTTGGTGAACAGCGACTCCGATGACGCGCAGGCCGTGGCAGCGCTACAACCTGCGGTTATGGCCAAACACTGGCTGAAATACAGCCCGACTCGGTCTTCTGTGATTGTGCTTGTGTGCAGACGTGCATTGACAAGCTTTTCCGGCCGCTGGGCCAATAAAGGTGCTTTTTTTCTGGTGCATCCTTTTATTCGGACTCTCGATTATTCGGACTTTTCGGCGGTTCCCGCTGAGTCCGAATAAACGGTCGGCGACTGTATACCGTATATACTCGCGTAATGAACCCACCTTTTTTTTTTTTTCAGAAAAGTTGATGCCAATTTGGGGGGAGGGTTCATTACGCGGGGGAAAAAAAATCGCAGGAGTTCTAAGAGCAGAAATTTTGCGTGAAATTATTAAGAAACTCGCTGTGAAACCGCTGCCGGCCTTGAAGTCAGTGGCAGGAATGATTGGACTGCGGAGCCTCTTAACATATTCGAGCCACAAGAGGAAACTTTCCTTGTTTTGGCCCGCGAAATGCGCGACGATCCTCTTTTTGTAGCCAGAAGCTCTTCCTCTTGTTTTATCCAGCAACGAACGCACACGGATCGACGCTGAAGTGTCGTCCAGTCGCTCCGTTCCCACGCTCCAGCGCATGTTCCACCAACCTTAAGTTTAGAGCCGGCCATGCAACTAGCGTACCGGCCCAACGTACGCTACGCAGCAAGTGTCCAACGAAGTTCACCGTGAGAACCCGACAACTAGAGCGCCTCGATGGCAGCGTTCCTTCGTTACTTCGTACGCTGGCATAGAGGCACCCTACCGACAACCAAAACGCAGTGTCGGATGGCGCGCAATCACGCTGCGGGAGCACGTTGCGCCATCGGCGCGGTTACCGCGGGTTGCGCTTTGTTTTATGCTTTGTTTTTATGCCGCTGTGCTTTCGTGGCGCTACCAACAAGGAGGTTTCTTCTGCGTTCGACAGATGGCGCTCCGCCGCAAAAGGCACGACTTTTAAATTTCGACTCACATCGTTAGCGCTCGCGCTGCTCGCAACTTTAGCATGGTTGTTAAAATATGTTTGAACTTTTATTGCGTCGTTGTTTTGTGATATAATGGTGTGATTTAACGTCGTCTCGATCGTCAACGGCACTGGCTATCATTCCGAAATAAAATGAACAGATACATACCTTAAAAAATAGATTTTTATTTTTCAAGGACCATAGTAGGGGGTGGGTTCATTATGCGAGTGGGTTCATTACGCGAGTATATACGGTATTAGTACGCATGTAACTCCTGTAAAGGTGGTTTCACTGCAGTGAAGGGGTGCTATGCTGTGAAAGCACCTATACAGGTGTATATTAGTCTGCATGTAACCCCCTGTAAAGGAAATTTCACTGCAGTGAAGTGGTGCTAGGCCGTGAAAACACGTATCCAGGGGAAATGCGCACTGCCGCGAAGCCTCACTTTAAGGTCAAATGAAGATATTACCTTCACATCGATTCACTTTTTAAATTTAAAATCTTGTTATACCGGCTTGTATGCTCTAAGTATAGTAAATTTTAAAACATAACATATTTTACAGGTTGTCACTTACATTCTACCGAAAGTGAAATCCTGCTACTACAGTCGCCGACCGTTTATTCGGACTCGGCGGGAACCGCCGAAAAGTCCGAATACGTAAATAAAAGGATGCACCAATAAATACGTAAATACGTAATCCGAATACGTAAATAAAAGGATGCACCAGAAAACAAGCACCTTTATTGGCCCAGCGGCCAAAAAAGCTTGTCAATGCACGTCTGCACACAAGCACAATCACAGAAGACCGAGTTGGGCTGTATTTCAGCCAGTGTTTGGCCATAACCGCAGGTTGTAGCGCTGCCACGGCCTGCGCGTCATCGGAGTCGCTGTTCACCTACGCTGATTCGGGGACCCGACAGACGATCTCATCATCGCCCAACTCGGCGAAAGCTCCCAAATAACATCGTATTGAGGTCGGCCGCCTTCGAATTGGTGAATAATTGTGGCCTTTTTCGCCATCCCCAATGTGTGGTTGCCGCGTTTCTTCGTTAGCACCGACCGCGCGGATGGAATGGGTGGCGCCGTAGCGGTCGTAGCCATTTCAGTAGATTAGCCCTAGCCACAAAACAACTGACACGCAAACTTTCAAATGCCAAAAGGGAACGACATCAGGCTAGTTGGTAATTCCGTCCTTCCTTGGTCTGTTTCGTACGCGCGGCCATTTTGAACGTCCAAGCAGACTCCGAGCGTGGCTTGGCTTGGCTTGCTGTTTGGCTGTGGTAGCTATTCAATGGATACTCGGCTGGCTGAAGTCGAAAACGCCCATTACGAGTCGCCAAAACACATAGCCTTCGAGATCATTTGTAATTTCTGCACTTTTACACGGGCATGATGTCCAGCCATACACAGTGCAACCTTTCAGTGCTGGCAACCTAGCGAAGATATTGTAAACACGTGTGTAAACATCGCGGACAGCTGGTCATGGAGTTCGACGCCGCTCTCAATCAGCCAGCCGGAGTCCGAAATATCGAACGGCGCGCCGTGGGGCGTCCGAATTTTCGGTCGTGAGTTTACATTACTTCAATGGGACGAGTGGCGGTGCCGCGAGGGTGTCCGAATAAATGGGCATGTCCGAATTATCGGCATCCGAATAAACGGTCGGCGACTGTATTCAAAGTTGGTTCCACTTCCTTTGAACTAAAAAAAAATGGCATTTGCGCAGGCCTTGTTTGAATTTTTAAAAAAATATTGTGCAGGTTTGTTGGGTCATGACAAATATGCGCATTTTTCTTATTTAGTATATATCACATATTTTCAATATGTGATATATACTATTCGAATTTGATTCGAAATTATTCAATCAAAATTACTATTCGCTTCGAACCTAAAATTCACTATTCGCACAAGCCTAATAAAAATGTCACTGCAGTGTAGTAGATTTATTTGACAAGGTTTGTAGCTGTCCTTGGAACATTTGAAAATCAGTGAACGTGGAAACCTATTTTTAAGCTCTCAACTTTTCTGGAGGGCTTATGAGTCATGACGTAAACATTAGCAAGTATTCGGTGTTTTCAAATGTCTGATGAAAAACGGTGATATTCTGGATTCGCTTTGGCTCAAATTTACTCATAACACTTTATGGCTGTGTGGCCCATGCTGCCATGGAGTTCTATGTTGAATATAAACATAAACATGTGTGTGCCCATCGTGTGAAATAAAGGAAGTCTCATAGTACGACTGTTTTTCACACGTCATTGGTCGTCGTCTGGGCAAGGTCCACAGAATACACTAGTGGTAGTTATTCTTTTTTACTGAAAAGTATATTTTAGGGGTGTGCAATTTAGGCGAGAAAACAAACGAATAGTAAATAAATACGACAATTCAGGTTGGATCAGATCCAATTTAATCCGATCCACATCCTAAGCTGCCTGGGCTGCAGCTATACTGCCATTCTTCTTGCGAATCAGTCGCAATTCCTCCCGTGAAGAAAATGTTCGTTAACCTCTGATTGGGTGAACCTGGAAATATCCGAGCACGCGTTGTGGATTAGAGCAGTGCTGAATAACACAAGTAAGGCTCAGTGCGCAGCATGCCAGAAGACTATCGCTCATCAATATGGGCAACACTGCTGTCTCCAGTCATGAAACGTGTCACAAAAGCAAAAATTGTTTGGTGTCTGAACACTGTAGCGACCCATGCACCTTTTTTTTTACCACTTGAGGGTTTGTTTCCAATGTGCAGAGTTTTCCAAGCGGATGTATTGGTCATGGAATTTGCTTAAATCATCATGGAAAACCTGGAAAAGTCAGGGAATTTGGAAACATTAAATTGGTAGACACCCTGCTTACATCAAATGCTTACGCATGCTCCACTGTTCTTTTCAGTTTGGCCTTGCTTTGAACCGAAATATTCCCGGAAGCTAAAACTTTGTAATTTACCTCTGTGTACATGACATTAAAGGTTCTGCAAGCCTTAGCTTGCAAAACGTAACCTAAGTCAATGTGAACCTGTTAGATTCCTAAAGTCAAGCCAGTATGATCCTGTTAGTTTCTAGACCAGGCATATCAAGTGTTTTTCCTTTTATTTCATGTGCAGTAAAAATTAAAGAAAAAAACGCAAGACTTTTACGTATAAGGCAGTGTCTTTTTTTTCCAAGCTGTCAGGCTTGTCAGGTGCTTTAATTCTCAACTATGTTTGCATTATACTTAGAAGTTTCTCCTATAACGGAGGCTCTTCACAACTTGCAATATCAGTCAACGAAGTGTTGTCATAATGTGGTTAGCTTCGTTGTCGTCATTGCATACATTAAAGGAAATGGCATAGGATTCAAGTTACACAAAACGTTCACAAACTCATTCTTCCCGCAGGTCCGGCCATTGCGGTCAGGGTCGCTGGGTTCAGCCTCCCTGACGCCCAACTCTTCTGCGGAGAAGATTCCGTCTGTGCCCTGCCTGAACAGGGTAAGGTTTAACAGGTTAATGCCACAGCACACGTAAAGGAAAAGCATTCTCGCAGGGTGAGCATTAAAGAAAATGTGTGCTTCACATACAGTGTTCCCCTTGGCATCCCCGTTTTCTTCGCATGGTGTCATGTCTGAAATTTGACAAACTTAAGAGAGCCCTGCAATACAGTTGAACCCCTGTATAATAAACATGCACTGGGGAGCAATCCTTGTATTTTATGAGGTGTCTCTTATAAGCAGGGTGCCACGTATGCATATTCTAATGAACCCCTATTTTAATGTAGGCACACTCGTATCTCTTATACGAAATTGTCTGTTACATCAGTGTCTCTTATAAAGGTGTTCAGCTGTACTTTATTAGCTCAGTCGCAATGTGCTATCGATCTGTAGTCAAAGTTCCACAAACTCGTGAGCCAAATATTGCGCTGCCTACATAGGGGATAAACAACTTTATGTCAAAAACTGACAAAACTGGCTTGTTCTTCAAGTTGTGACTAAGTACACAGCAAGCGAGCCCAGCAGTCATTGTCTGAGTATGTAAAAAGAAAGAAAGAACAAAGAAAATGCTCAGCTTTCAGGCAGGGTGCTGCCCCTTACCATTGCTCTGTCTGTAGTCTCCAGTGTGCTCGCTGCAGCAAAAACAGAGAAAGCGTTCAGCTTGTGCAATTAATCGCTTGCAGTTGATGAACTAAAAAAAAACTTTAGTGGCTGGGGATAATGTCAGGCTACAGAGTCCAGTAGCAAGATCATTTTAATTGTTTAGTACAATCATTTTATGATTATTTCTAAACTTTAATGCTCACAGTTCAGCAGGTGCATTGATTGCACCACAACAACACCCCAAATACCTTACATCCCTTGGTAGCATGTTTCTTGGCTTTCGCAAAGCACCGAGCTTTCTTTAGCATTGTTGCCTCAAAGTGTGCACCCATGTAAGGCATCCGTGATGACTCTGCGTTTTGCCGGTTTCCCGCCTTGTGTGCAGAACGGTGCTGTGACGCCCATCCGCACGGACTCTGTCGCAAAGCAGCTGCAGAACCACGCAACGACGCCGACCAGCTCGCCGTCCATGCCGGCGCTGCAGAAGCGCAGTGGCACGTACCAGGCGTCGCCTGTGCTCAAGCGGCTGTCGTACACCTCGACGGGCTCCACCATGCCCACCTCGCACCCGCCACACTCGCTGTCGCTGGACACGATTGTCAAGGAGTACCTCCGCAACCAGCACGCACTGTGCAAGAACCCTGTGGTGGCCTGCCCACCCTTCGAACTGTTTGTGTGAGTATCCAGTTCAGTTTTATCTCGAGGATGATCCTCCATGGCAGCTTGGAAGGCTGAAGTGTTATGCTGCTAAGCTCGAAGGCACGGGTTTGATTCCCGGCCATGGTGGCCACATTTCAATGGTAGTGACATGAGGGCACCCGTGTACTTAGATTTCGGTGCACCTTTAAAGGTGCACCGAACTTAGGGCACGCCAGTTGCACTGCATAATGGCCGTCGACTAATCGCTGGTCATAAGGCTAAGCCCAAATGTTCGTATAGCCCTCAGCTAGCAAGAGGCAATGCCTCGTGTGCGTATCAAAGCATCCTTTGGGCAAATCGGCGCGTATAAAAGCTGTGCCACGTGAACGCCAGCACGCCATAACCCCTCGAAAGGAAAAGTTAGGAGGGAGCATTGCACGTGATAGAAAGGAACATATAAGTACATCAGGCACGCACACACTTCGCTTGCCGGCAACGGTTTCTTGTGGGCTCCCAGCAGAATAGGTTTTCTGTCAGATGTGCTTGTGGCATTTTCAGTCAGCTTGAAACTGACTCGGAACAGTAGCGCAAAAAATACACAAGGGACGACAGAGCAGACGGGACACAGCGCTAACTAGCCCACCAGTCTGTACTTTGAAACTGACCTTTTAAAGCACTGGGACCGTACACTCTCATGACGGTCTCAGCTGTCGCAAGGTCAGACATAGACGGCACTGGTTTTGGGTGAGGTGCCATTGGAACGTACGCCATGGGACCTCAATCACTGGTGCAACACAGCCATTTTAGTGACAGGTCACAGTGTTTTAGTGTTTTTCTGTTTTGGGGCAATATATAGGGAAACGGGCAAGTGTGGTGCTATGTTACATATAGAAGCTGCAAAAGCAGTCGTACTGAGTAACTGAGCGGTAGATACCGAATGCCTCATATTTGCAATTTACAAGTTGTAGCAGGTGAGTCTGCTGGACGTATCTGCTTGGAACAAATTCCAAGTACAACACTGCTTTCAAGATGTGAGCCATCAAACTTATAGTAAACATGTGCTGTTGTCTCTGTTGATGAAAACACTGTTATATGCTTAGAGCATACGGTGTATGAGGCACGAGTAAAGTGCCTAGGCACCCATTTATGTCATTTGAACTGGCTGCTGGCGAGTGTAAAGAAATGTGGCCCTCGGAGGTGCGCCACTTGCCAATAACTGGTGTTCTTTCGATGTTAGGCTTGCCGGCAATCAGCTGTTTCTGATATGGCAATCTGATCTTTTATTAAGGCGTCTTGTCGTTTCATGTTGCCGCATTTCGTTATTGCCTGGATGATTGTTGTTGTTGCTTGTGGTAACTGAAGTGTTGTGCTTCTGAACATGTGGATGGAGGTTCGATGCCTTGCATGGAGGAAGAAAAAAGTTAGGAGGGAGCATTGCACATTGTGATAGAAAAAATCTATGTATCTCTACGAAGTGAATCATGACAAGTGGGCGAAGCACTGGGGATCGTTCTTACCGTAAATCACCCATGACATTGCTCACTCGCGCATGTAAATGAGTGACAACGCGTGTGTACAGTAGTATATACAATCTGTTTTTGCCGTCGAGCCGCCGCTTCCCGCGATCTCAACCCCGGGGTAGCAGCTTGTTGTCGGCGTTGCCGTTTTGGCTTTCGCGGGTGAGAGCGCTTTACGGTCGTTTTCATCCATGGCAGTAAGAGAATTTGTGGTCTGGAATGCTCTTATTCTTCGTCATCATCGTCATCGTCAGGACGTATAGTGGGTACCTTGCATGTGCTGTGCCATGATGGCAGAAAGAGAATGTGTGGTCTGGAACACGCTTATTCTTCGTCATCAGCGTCATCGTCATCGCCGGATAACAGACAAGACTAGATCCTGAGGTCTAGTCTTGTCCCCTAAAAGAAAGAAAAATAGTGTGCCAGGCATGCACACACCAAGCTTCACTTGCCCCCCTTTTTCCCAGTGAGGCAACAGCTTCGAAATTTTTTAAGGCACATGCCTTGGATGCCTCATCGAACACGAAATTTGACCGTCGGCATCCCATGGCATCAGGGATGAGTGAGGCAAAAAAATCATCACATGATGACTTCACTGATCGCCAAAATTTGTGACATCGTTATGACATCATCATGATGTCACTGTGACATCACATGATGTTGTGTCACGTGATGACGTCGTCACATGACATCGTAGCTTGGTCAAAGGTGGTCTGATCACGAGGCAATGCAAAACCAGAAGAGATGCCTTTGATCTTGGAGGCAGTGCAAAACCACGTTAGGGGCAGAAGCTTTCAAAGGGTGGCGGCGCAGCATCAATACATAGGAGAGAAAAAAACAAAGACTGCTTTCACCTTCGAGTCGTCTTAAGTGAATGCATAAGGGACCGTGTTTTTTTTGTTTTTTGTTTTTTGAGCTGTGTGAATATAGTGAAATTGAGTGCGGAGCAAATTCGAATAATAAAGTCTGAGTGCAAGTCAAATGCAATAGTTTTTGAATATTTCTTGAATATTTTTCTAATACTTCAGAGCCAAATCACGGTTCAATCCCGGCCGCTGCGGTCGCATTTCGATGGAGGCAAAATGGTAGAGGCCCGTGTACTGTGCGATGTCAGTGCACGTTAAAGAACACCAGATGGTAGAAATTTCTGGAGCCCTCCACTACGGCGTCTCTCATAATCATATCGTGGTTTTGGGACATTAAACTCCAGATATTATTATTATGATTAGAGCCAAATTACAGAAAAAACCTTGCAGAGGACACCTAAGCATATTGTTACGAGGTAGGAACATGAAAGTGTCTTTTGGCTAGGTTGGTGAAGCTACTCGTTCCTACTCGTTCCGTGTTCACGGGTAAATGATCATTTAGAAAATAATTACGCTTTAGTTTGTCAGCTGCAAGCAGACGCTCAGTCCTCAAATTACGATGGTGCACCACTCTCATCACGAACGTAGCAGATGTGCGTCTCGTACTGACTTGCGGTTAGAGGTTCTACTTGTCACCACTTTAGACCTCGTCACGAAGACCATCACGGAATGACTCCGCGGAATGACTGTTTGTACTAGTGATAGAGCATGATGTGCATACTTTGAAACACCGTGCATCGCAGCCACGCACACCGTGATCGAGCTTACTTCTCAGAGTCGTGGCTAGGCCCAACTCCACTCACAGTGCCGATTTACGAGACAGATCCGAACTTTGTGGGCAAGAACATTGCACTAGCGGACGTGCGAGCGAAGAAGCTGCAATGTACTTTGTCGCAAGCAACGAATGGTGTCGCCCACTGGCTCCACGGAACATTTTACTCATCGGCAGTGGACCCCTTGGCCAAGCTCGTCATGCAGCATGGCACGCAACGACCACTCGGAACACTGGTGGAAGCGGCTTGCAGTTTTGCCCGTCGGTGCCCCCAAAACACATCACCAAGCATGCTACACGCAAATTTATCGCCATTTTGTTTATTTTTCATTATTATAAACCGTTGTATCTTTTTCCGGCAGTTCGAATACTACGAATGGTAAAATTTGGTGCGAATTGAAACACTTTTAGAAAAATATTTGAAAGTTTGAATACTAGTTGCGCACCCCTAGTTTTTTTTTATTTTCATGTTTCCTGTATTTTGGAGCTCAGTCATTGAGTCGATCATTGAGTACACATGCATGTATTCTTCTTTCAGGCCCCACCGGTGTCCGGAGCCTCAGTACCGGGCGCTGCGCCCGTGAGCATGGCGGCCAGACTGCAGCGCTGCCAGGTGTTTCCCCCCAGCCGGTGGATTGGATGGTGCCAAGCTTCACCGAAAGTTTGTCTACAGCCGGTGAGTACCAGCACCTTTTTTTGAGCATCCTAGCTGGGTTCTACGATCTCACCAAGAGAGAAAGATAAAGGAAAGACGGGGAGGTTAACCAGAGAAAGACTGGTTTGCTACCCTGTACTTGGGAAGGGGAAAGGGGGGTTTAAAAGAATAAAAGAACAGTTTGTGACAGTAGGCAAAAAAGTAGTGACTGGAGCACTGTCCGAGTACTACGGAGCAACGTTGTCTGCGAACAGTCACAAACCAAGGCATTACCTAGGTATGACCAATGTGTTGCCTAGTCCAGGGGGCTCAAGCTTGCCACAGCTGGCAAGCCGCAGTTATGAAATTTTCTCCCCCGCAATGGCCGGGTCGGTGAAGCAGGTCAAGTGAAGAGGGGGGGGGGGTAAACAAAATATGTCGCGTTTGTACAGTCGCCGGACCGTTTATTCGGACATGCCCGTTT
>JALIZH010028330.1:0-28514 GCA_030522465.1 Rhipicephalus appendiculatus | reverse complement strand
TTTGATGCCATGAAGTTCTGCTGTAGTCGAGGATGTCCTTCGCTATCATGTTTTAGTATTTCTTATTACGCAACCCATTATCTAAACAACAAAGGAAGGGGAACCAAGGGCCTATTTCAGTTAACCACAGCCTCAATAAGGCAACACATATTGATTCCAAGGAAAGCATGAGAGAAGCTATTGATAGTGTAATGAAGCGTTTTAAATAAGCATTATACTATTGGAGACTGACCAGCAATGGCAGAACCAGCGCAAAGCTTGCGTTGCCGAATCGTCTTCTTTTCTTTCTACATCAGCAGCGTTCTCTGCTTCTGCAAACAGTGCCGCTTTTAGAGAGTTTTAGAACAGCGTACGCGAAGCTTTGCGTTTGCGTTGCGCATGCGTCGTACGCTAGCCTCTTTGCGGGCTCCCCGTTAAGTGACGAACGCTAACGCTACGCCCGCAATGCCTGCAAGCTTTGCGTGCGGTGTTCTAACACTCTCTGTTTACTTCCCTTCCGGAAACAGAGCCATCCTGGCGAATTACGGGCAGAATACCACGGAACAGAGATAGTAAGGCAGGTGGGTGATCCACGAAAGATCGTACATGCATGTCCGGTCGATATTTTTGTTTTGTCTGGGATTTTTATATGATGTGCCGGCATATTCAAAGTGCAGGGAACCGACAATTTTATTTCCAAAGAACGCTCCGAGCGCGCGAAACAAATATTTGAAGGTGGTGGCGCGGGCGTCTTCTTTTTCTCGCCGCAATATTTTTGGATTTCTTCGCCGAATTTAATGCGAACTATAAACATTGCGTCGAAAAACTTTTGGTGTTCATTTTAATAGGGAATACTGTGAATTACATCCATGGTTTTTTGATGATGTCCACCAAGGGTAAAAAATGTAAAAAAAAAATGGCAGACACGGCCCAAATCGAAAATGTTTGCTAAGTTTGATGCGTCTTCGCCAGTTTGTTATTTTACACAGAAACTTCAAAACTGTATCACATATAGAAAAAAAGCATTTGAAATATTTCTTTGCGAGAGATCGCTTTCCTACAAGCAGCGTAAAGAAAGAAAGAAATAGTTTAAAAACAAAGTTTTTCCAAAAAAGCCCATTTTCAAAAAAAAAACTTGGCGTCACTTTTAGGGAAAATTTTTTTTACCGAAGAGTGCTTATGTCAGTCAATGCACGGTTTCGATATAAAATGTCGTCATTTTCTTTGTTAATGAGACATAAAGGGCCAAATAACATTTGCTGTGTGTTCTCACTTCAGTGCCTTTGATGGTTGTTATCAGCCTGCATTGTGCGTACATCTACAGCACTAATTATTTTGCTGCAGCGAAATTTCACTCTGGTAGCCTGTCTTCAGCAAAAATGTATTCTCAGATTTATTTGTCTCTAGCGTGTGCGGGGTTGGGCTGCTTCCGCTCTCTAAAGGGCTATGCGTGCACAGCTTGCAGCCCGCAAGAAAGCCTGCAAGAAAGGTGGACGTACCTGTTCAACATATTAATCGTTTTAGGTTCCTCAAGAAATGCTTGGTCTACCTCATCGCGGCTTACATATATCGACCGGACATGCATGTTCGATCTCTCGGGGAATCACCTAGGTCCATTGCACGATCTGATGCCTCGATATTTTTGATTACTATACTCCATCTCACAATTACCTTGCAGCACTGCCGAAGCTACGAGGAGTAACAGGCAGTGTCCTTGCGCTAACTCTCATAACTCTCATTATCAACGAGGTGCAAGTGCTTTAGCTGTGCTTCTCGCATGACGCGTTACGGCGATACGTGGCACGTTAGGCCCTTCACGCATGCACTTCGAAATTTGTGAAATAATGAAGAGATTAGCGGCTGGTAACCGTAATAACCACCCTAACCGCGATGACGTACAGCAACATGGCAGCCCCCATACACCCCAGACCACCCGATTCGATCCGAATTCGTGCTATTTACTGGCTCCCTGTCCGGACAGCCAGAAATAAGTGGCATAATCTGTCATCGCTTAGTCTAATAACGCTGAGGGCAAATAATCAGGTATCTTCTTTCGCAATTATTTATATCGCTCGTTTGTTTTGGTGCTGCTAGGACTACTGAGGCGATGCCAAGCCGTAAAAGTGGTTTGATGTTAACTGAGCAGATGTCGCCACAACATTAGCGTCCGTGACGCGTTGACGATGCGAAACACCCTGAATGTCTATATTGTTTTCTGTGCCAATGATTTGCTGTTCCACTCAAGAATGGTACATGATTGCTGCTGAAAGGGCGTCGACCATGCTGACAAAAAGAACTCGGTGAAAACGCCAATATGAACGCTGTTATGAAAAGAACCGCGTTCCTCACAAACGCCAGCGAACACGCCCTGCACGAGTGGGTTTCTGAACATAAAGAAACGGCGAGGTGGCGTTCCCGCAGCGGTTTTTTTGCATTTTGTACTAAGTAGACGGAGTAAGTATCGACTAGGTAGGCGAGCCTACGCCAAAGAGACGACGACCAGACGACGCGACGCGGATGAACACGTCTCGAGGGGGCTTCCGCCTTTCCTATTGGCTAACAAGCCCTGCAGTTTCCACAGTGCTGCAAGGTACTTCTGAGATAGAGTATAGAATAGAAGAAAGATCAAGTGGCTTGACTCCGAAGATCAAGTACGAGGCTTGCTAGACCATACGGTACGCGCCGCGGCACTTCGAAAGAGGTTTCGTTGGCCAACCGGGGCTAGCTCAAGGAATCCAGCGCCACACAAGTCGGTCACGGGCATACGACGCAAAAAGGCTTCGAGACATCTCGTTGGTGTATTTGACGCTGCTTGCCTACAGTGGCGTTAGATCTGGCTCCCTGGCGACCCTCTTCAGCGAATTAGTAGCTTGGGAACTGCCGTCGACTCACTCACATAAGCGTGGCAAGGAGTTATTGCGCATAACGTGCAGGAGGGCTCGAGTCCTTGTAGGTAGAAGACAGGAGAGAGTCCAGTAGTGGTCTGCGTAGCAGTGTTTTGTGCGTACGTCACGAAGAGAATGACACGGGTCCAGTCTTAGTAACCGGAAGTGACGTACATTGTCAGAATATCGCCTGATGTTCCATTAAATGTATCTGTTAAACCATTCGTTTTATGATTGTAAGATGTGGTGGTGTGGTGAAAGACCTTGCATTCCTCTAGAATTGCTTGACGACGACCGACAGAAATACACGTCCTTCGGACGATGCGCGGCTCACGTAGTGCGCCGTGCTGTAGAATGACGTGGTGTGAAATGAGAGGCAACATTGCTAGTCGATGCAGATGTCAATGGTGAAGTCTCTGCTTAGCGCGTAATCGATGGCAAAAATCATCTATCAGTTGGTAGCAGGAGTGATGGAAAGAAGTCCATACAAATCAACGCCGGCGTAGTCCAAGGGGCGGAGAAGGCAAGTTAGTGGTTGTTACGGAGCAGGGAAACGGTAAGGGGGATTCGTGCGGCTCTGCTCGACGTAACAAATGTAGCGGTAGAAGAAGCGGTAAATTCTGCGTTGATAGTAGCAGAGCTGGAGGAAAGTGCGCACACTGTGAGTCAGCGTTGAAGGTGGCACATATGTCAACGTAGATGGCGCGGAATAAGAGCCACTTGCGTCCATCATAGAGGTAGTTGGGATAGTAGATCAACTGTCGCGAAGAATGAAATGGTGTGTTTGATGGCTTATTTCTCAGGGATGGTAGGTGACGTTGCTTCACGCAACAAGTCCATAAGGGAAGCAATGCAGGGTTTTTGCGCCGCTGCACAGGCATGTCGGTGACGGCTACAGCGGGAACGCGTCGTAGATGGACAAGAAGACCGCCGCTAGAATGTGTATTGATTGGCGGATGCAGGGGTGGGAGGAGGGGTTACGGGGTTCAACCGTACTTTATGTATGCTCGTGCGTGCTTTGGTAGGTGCATGGTGGGCATAAGCAACAACTAACTCGTGAAATCGGCGTTTACGCTGGGCAAGCACAACGCCGAAGACAACGCCGCTAGTGTCCCTGTGAATTTCATCTTGGGTGCTCTCAGCTTTTCTGTCATAATAAACTTCTCTCCCTCTCTCTCTCATATGGGGTGAGCAAATCAAAATGTCGCAAAATCGGAGGCGACGTAATTATGCATCGGAGTTTGCTGGATGCATCGCCGCATGTGACTTCGCTCAAATGGTCGCGGCTGCGTCGGAGGTCGCTCAAAGCAGCTATAATTTTGGGCAAGCTGCGAACGATATGAAACGTCTAAAATAAAATCAAATGCATAGAAATGTGTGAAGGTATTTCATTGTCCGTTTATGAAAAGCAGCAACAGCACGAAGTATAATTGGAATCCGGAAGGACGCCATCTCAGAAGAAGACGGCTCAGAATAAGCAGCTTTCGTCTGCCAAATTAACACTAGAGCTGAGGCTACAGTGACGACAGCTTCGACCTGTTGTAGATGGGTCTAAAAGTCGTCTGAAAAGATCACAGTACCATCCAGGTAGCAGAGATGCGTCTACCTCTTGAAGCCGCGAAGGATGTCGATCATGCGTTCAAATGTTGCAAGAGCGTTGCACAGCGCGAATCGCGTCAGTGAATTCATATAAAGTCGGGTCTGATGAAGGCTGGTTTGCAGTGGTCAAGTTCAGCCATCGGGACTACCAGTAGCCGGAGCGCAGGTTGAACGAACAGAAAAAAGGTTCCACGCATCTGCACGATGTGAATCATGACGAGTGGGCGAAGCTCTGGGTATCGTATCGGTGAGTAACCGTACGTTACGCGAGCGTTGCCCCATATAATGTAAATTGAGTGACATAAAGTGTACATATAAATGTAAATTTATTTCGCCTTCCGGTCGTCTTATCAACTCAAAATGTCACAAGATTGTAGGCGACGTAAGAATACATCGGAGTTTTCTGACATGTAACTTCACTCAAAGGTCGCGGCCGCTGTGGAGGTCAGTGAAATGCGCTATAATTGCGGGGAGCTGCGAATGAAACGCGCAAAATAAAATCGAAGGCATAGAAAGCTGCGAAGGTATTTCGTTGTCAGCTTAGGAAACGTAGCAGCAGCACGAAGTGTCGTGGGATCCGGAAGGACGCCATCTCGGAAGAAGACGGCACAGAATAAGCAGCTTTCGTATACGCCAAAGCAACATTTCTTTAAGTTTACCTCAATGCCATTAGAGCTGAGACTAGTGACGACAGCTTCGAGCTTTTGTAGATGGGTCGCAAAGCCTCTGAAAAGATCAGAGTACCATCCAGGTAGTAGAGCTAGATTCGTCTGGCACTAGAAGCCGCGAAAGATGCCGATCATGCGTTCAAATGTTGCAAGCGTTGCACGGCCCGAATCGCGTCACCATAAATTCATATAAACCATCGGATCTAACGAAGGCTGGTTTGCGGTGGTGAAGTTCAGCCATCGGGGCTGCAAGCAGCCGGAGTGCAGGTCCAACGAATAGACAAAAAAGAAAAAAAAAACTATGCTCTATGCCGGCAGTCGCGGCATTGTCTATTAGTGGCTAGGGATAGATGTCCTTACGTGTGATCTTGTTCAGCAAGCTATAGTCTACGCGAAAACTAAGTAATTGAGCCGTATTTTTGTTTTTTGTTTTTTTTTACAATATTGAACGGTGAGACCCATCGGCTGTTCGAGGTCTGTATGACGCCGTGTTGAGCAGTGTCAATTGTGCGATGTTGCGACGCACTGTGGCTGGCACACGATATGCGCACTTAGGCTAAGGAGCGTGAAGATCAGTGTCGAAGAAATACATCGTGTTAGACTTATTTTGGGCTTCAATACATGACAGGACGTTTTGTTAGGAATATAATTAGGATGGCAGCGCCTTTCTCTGTAATGTTCGGGAATTAGGAAATATCTCGAAACTAGTGGCATCATACGAATTAGTTCCAGGTCGCCTTGCGAACTCCACGGCTAAGTATTGCGAATGGAAATGTGGGCGATAATTCAATTCAGATCAAAATTAGTAAATTTTCGTTAGTTAGTGGACTCTGCCTTTCAATTTTTTGTGGAGTAATTTCCACCTCTTCTCGTCGCCCAGCTGACGAGCTAGAATTGTACAATATCCAACAGCTAACCTTTAAATTTTTTTTGAAAGTGTTCGCTCAAACATCGGTATTCTTCCTATTGTTGTACACATATGTACCCTACTCCCCTCTAGAATGCCCAAGCGATTTAGTGCATTTGAGATAAATAAATAAATAAATGAAATCTAAGCACGTGTTACACTCACTGAAAACGCTAAGGCGAAACCTGGTTGGCCTCTTGGCAGACCTTTTGTTGCTGTAACAATACGTATATATATATATATATATATATATATATGCGACTGTGTGCGAATCGTGAAATGATACTTTCGCATTCACGTTGCACAAGTGTGTCATCATCATCATCATCACCAGCAACATGAGTACGCTAATTGTAGGGTACATGCCCCTCCCATGTTTCTCCAATCAACCCGGTCCTGTGCAGGCGGCGCCCACGTTAGCCCCGGAAGCTTCTGAATCTCATCTGCCCATTTAACTTTATGCCTCCCGTTCGCGCTCTTGCCTTCTGTTGGAATCCCCGATGTTACTTTCAATTGCCACAAGTTATCTTGTCTTCTCGCTGCATTCCCTTGACAGATAGTTAGGATTAGGATTAGGATGATGTAGGTTGCCGTTGGATCTAGCCTTCCGATTGAGAGATAGTGGTAAACTACCATTCCCTTTCCTTTGAGAGATAGTGGTAAACTGCCAATCATTATCTCAGAATACGTGCCAAATGCACACTACAACATTCTTATACTTTTGGTTACTTCATTCTCATGGTTCGTATCTGCGGTCACTACCTTTCCTAAACAGACGTATTCCTTTACCACTTCCAGTATTTTGATAGGCATCGAAAACCACTCTTCTCTTCGGAGACTGCCGAACATTGCTTCATTTTCCTGCACATTAATTTTCTGACCCACCGCTCTGCTTTCCCTGTCTAATTCAGTAATTGTGATTTACAATAGTTTTCCCGAGTTACTAAACATGGCAATATCACAAGCGAATCGCACGTTACTAAGCTACTCTCCATTAACTGCTATCGCATGCTGTCCGCAATCCAACGCTCTGAAAACCTGCTGTTAACACGCGGTGAATAGCATTGGAGAGATGGTAGCTCCCTGCCTTAGACTCTTTATTATAATTTTATTCCATGCTTTTTTTTTTTTTCCATTGGGGACAATGGTGGCTGTGGACACACTGTAGATATGCCGCCGCGACGGCATAGCGGCTATGGAGGTCGGCTGCTGACCTGAAAGGCGCAGGTTCGATCCCGGCCGCGGTGGTCGCATTTCGATGGAGGCGAAATGGTAGAGGACGGCATCTACTGTGCGATGTCAAAGCACCTTAAAGAACGCCAAATGATCAAAATTTCCGGAGTTCTCCTATACCGCGGGCCTCATTATCATATCGTGGTCTTGTCACGTAAAACCCCAGATATTACTATTATTATTATTATTGATTTTCGTTAATTAAAAAAATCATACCAGAGGGCGTCCGAATGATGATATTTAGGTAGTGTTTTTGGAACCAGTGACCGGCAAATCTGTAGCGCTAGCACACGTGCGTCATCATGTGTGCTATGCGCCGATTTGTGTGTACCGCGAGCCAAGACTTTCCAGGACGATTACTTTGTACTTTAATAGTCATAATAATTGTTGGGGTTCAACGTCCCAAAACGACCATATGATGAGAGACTCCCAGTGGAGTGCTGTCAAAATTTCGACCACCGGGGGTTCTTTAATGTGCACCTAAATCTAAGCACACGGGCCTCAAGCATTTTCGCCTCCATCGAAAATGCACCGCCGCGGCCGTACTTTGTAGTTTGAAGCACACGTTTGGTAGCACCATGTTAGTTCGCGGAGGCTGCATTTCGATGGACGCAATATGCAAGAAGCCCATGTGCTCAGATTTAGGTGCACGTTAAAGAACCCCACGTGGTCTAACTATCGGGGGGCCCTCCACTATGGCATCTCTCACATTCATATCGCGTTCTTTGGACGCAAAACCCCAACAGTTATTATAAGAAGTATAACCGCTTTCTGTGCACCCAGAGAAGCCTAAGCAGTAGAAAAAAGCTCGGAAAACACGGGGACGAAAAGTAAGCAGGCGCTACAAGCTAAGTAACCTAGAACTAAACATTGCGAAATGCTATCATTCGACTGTCAAGTCATTAAATGTGCGCCAACTGCTTCAAGATCTGCCATCGGCCGAGCCTTTCAACATGGTAAAAAATTTGCGCAGCTCGCGCTGAGTCGCGTAAGGCTGGGGCAGAGCAGAGCTGGTCGGCACTCGCCTGGTCCTGGCTTGACTAGGCACACGTTCATTCACACGTCCATGCACGAAGTGTTCACGCCATCACTTTGCGATTCACGAGTATCGGATAGGTATCGATCGGGTTTCATTGGGAATCACTTGGCAGTCACAGCACCAGGTACCTTACTTACCTTAATTAGATAAATTGGCCTAACTTGCAAATTCGTCGCTTGATCTCAATTAGCTTCCATCCCATGTCAAGGTAAGCTTAATTAGCTAATTATTCGAGCTACCGCTAGTTATATATTAAGTCTTAATTAGTATTAGACTAAGCTCGGCGCATCTTACATAGTTCGGCATTACTAGGCACACGAGAATCTCAGCTCGGCTAAATTAGGGCTATTTGAGGTGTGATTTCATTAGCTTAGTTATGCGTAGTTAATTAGGTTTTACAATGCTCAACATGGCTTAATAAGGCTTTTCTATGGTTACACTGGTTTAACTAGGCACAGCTGTTCTTAATTTTGCTTGACGTGGCCGCCCCGGCAGGATCATGGTTTCCTCTCTACATCGCGAACTGGACAAACGGCGGGCATAACATACTTGGTGTAAAAAAAATGCGAAGGGAATAAATGAGTACGTTTGGCTGCCCTTCCGAATCCCCGGTGCAGTCGGGCACCGTTTTCTTTTTCCGATGCGTAAAACGAGTCGTTGCCATAGGATCGGGGAGTGACTAGCCATTTTAACGTTGCAGCTCGCCGGTCTTATCTTTGTCGCCGTTAGCAACGAACGCGGCAGGCCACGCCAAGTCGTGAAGCTGTGTGTTCTGAACTTTTTTCTTTTGTTTCTTTCCTTTTCTTTCTTGCCTTGACGCAACTCTTGACTTCGCGCGAAATTCAAAAGATAAAAGTCATGCGGCACGTGGTGGAAGACACGCGAACTAAACGCCGATGTCCGTGAAAGCTGGATCTGCCCTGCGCACGCGTATTGTCGAAGAGGTGGTGCACTGGAACTTACACCTTTGAGGCGGTATGTGTTCTGATGCAAGCATCTTTCGACAGTTACGACCCTTTCAACCCTTTCGAAGCACGCCCCTCCTGTGAGCAGTTAGTGCAATGTTCGCCTTGCTCAAAACACTGCATAATTCATTGCACTTTTTCGTTCCATCGTTCTGGTGTATGAGTCACAAGGGAGAAATAAAAAGCGGCTAGCTAGCGGCTAACCTTGCTTCTTATAATACTCCAACTTCTACCTATGGCCTTGTCTTCGCCCTCGCGGAGAAACTGTGGCACTTTTCTGTTTTGTTTTTTATAGTTTATGATTCGGAAGGCAGAAGGCAAAAATGGTAAAAAAATATCGAGGGAAAGTACAAATACAAAAAAAAATGGCGGCATGGCTGTTGTTTATGGACGAAATTATGCAGGGAGCTGCGGCACGTGCAGAAGTAGCACGAAGTAAAGGTCAATACGTAGAATAACTTTAAACTTTTGGGCGTGGTCTACATCGAAGGAATGAAACCGGCGGTGTCATTAGAAAGAGGTTCGACAGAAACCAATAGGAAAAAAGGGGCTTGTTAGACGAAAGCGTTCAGAAGATCTCATAAGGTGTTTGGGAACACAGCAAAACGAGTATGCATGAAGTGACCCCAGTAACTGACGAAAATTTGCGTATCAGAGCTTACAGGCGGCTGCAAGAAGGGGATATTTATTTGTGTTTTCAAATGCAGCATTACTAACATGTAAGCTGAAACTACTACATCTATGGTATCGTGCGACGTTCAGGAAACAGGAGCATAGCGTGCGATTATGAAATCCAGTTTGCACCACCTGTCACCCCGTAATACCATTTTAGGGGCTAGCGGAGTCGTAACGAGCCGACAAGGGGGTGTATAAGGTCGTTTCCTTTTCGGTATTTGTCCTATTGCAATCGCCATTGGCTTTTGCAGACGCTAACCGGGACCGCTCCCGAGTCGGTAGCGAGACTCGCACTTCCTACCTACCAGACCTGTGAAGCTCAGCGTCTTCAAACACTCGCCCACAGGACTAGATACTTGAGGTTATCTTCGAGGTCATATATGTATGCAGAACCCTCTTCGGTGGTCCAGTAGTTTTCGTCCTCGACTGCTAGCCCGCAAGCCGCGGAATCGAATCCCAGCCGCGGCGCCCCCCATTTTCGGCGGAGGCTAAAGTGCTCGAGCACCGTGTACTTAGATTTAGGTGCACATTCAGGAAACCCCAGGTGGTCAAAATTTTCGAGGCCCATCACTACGGCGTCTCTCATAATGATATCGCGGTTTTGGGACGTTAAACCCAATCAATTATTATTATATATGTCTGGAGAAAGGTGGGCAGTGAACCTTTGCAAATAGATCGCTGGGCCCCACTTTGCGCGCAAATGTCTACATGATACGTTCAAAAAAAAAAAAAAAAAAAAAAAAAAAAAAAAAAAAAAAAAAAAAACGCGCATTCAAGATGTCGATAGGAGAGGTATGGAAACGGCCAAGCGTCCGTATATAGCCGAGGCGCGTCTGTTCGGCCGGAGAGTACGGGTTCTTCGCGGTGGTGTCGCGGTTACAGTGCTTGGCCGCTCACCCTAAGGTCGCAGGTTTGATACCGGCCGCGGCGATCGCATTTAGGTGGAGGCGATATGCTCTGACATTGCATTGATGAGTAACGCGGGAGACGAATTGCAGCTTATGATTACTGAACTGGATACGGAAAGTAGAAGAGTAGGTCTGAAAATTAATATGCATAAAACTAAAGTAATGTGGAACAATCTTGGCAGAGAACAGCGCTTTGCGATAGGTGGCGAGACACTGGAAGTTGTAAAGGAGTACGTCTACTTAGGACAGGTAGTAACCGCGGAGCCGAACCATGAGAGTAAAATAGCTAGAAGAATAAGGATGGGATGGGGCCCATTCGGCAAGCATTATCAAATCATGAATGGTAGTCTACCACTATCCCTCAAGAGGAAGGTATATAACAGCTGCATCTTACCGGTACTTACCTACGGAGCAGAAACTTGGAGACTTACAAAGAGCGTTCAACTTAAACTGAGGACGACGCAAAGAGCGATGGAAAGGAAAATGATAGGTGTAACCTTAAGAGACAGGAAAAGAGCAGAGTGGGTCAGGGAACAAACGGGGGTTAAGGATATCATAGTTGAAATCAAGAAGAAGAAATGGATATGGGCCGGGCACGCAGCACGTCGGCAGGATAACCGCTGGTCATTAAGGGTAACTGACTGGATTCCAAGAGATGGCGAACGCGTGAGGGGGAGACAGAAAATTAGGTGGGTAGGTGAGATTAAGAAGTTTGCAGGTATAACGTGGCAGCAGAAAGCACAGGACCGGGTTGATTGGCGAAACATGGGAGGGGCCTTTGCCCTGCAGTGGGCGTAGACAGGCTGATGATGTTGATGTTGATGTTGATGTTGATGATGATGATATGCTAGAGATCCGTGTACTGTGCGATGTCGGTGCACGTTAAAGAACACCGGATGGTCGAAATTTCTGAAGAGCTCCGCTACAGCGGTCCTCATAATCATATCCTGGTTCTGGCACGTTAGGCCCCAGATATTTATTATCCTTGTTATTATTATATGCGAAGCACTTCTTAATGAACTTGCGCGACTTTGAGCGTATCTATCTATCTATCTATCTATCTATCTATCTATCTATCTATCTATCTATCTATCTATCTATCTATCTATCTATCTATCTATCTATCTATCTATCTATCTATCTATCTATCTATCTATCTATCTATCTATCTATCTATCTATCTATCTATCTATCTATCTATCTATCTATCTATCTATCTATCTATCTATCTATATATCTATCTATCTATCTATCTATCTAGCCGCCTAGAACTTCGTGTTCTCGCGGCCGGTTCGTTAATGCCAAAATTGGTATGGCATAACATGACAATATGCCGACGATAAATCACAGGCCATAAGAGGAAAATCATGACATGCATGCCATTTACGACATGATTTATATGACATGGTGTTGGTGCTCTTGCGGCCGTTTTCGTTAGCTTGATATATAACCAAATTTGTATGGTTTGACATCTCTGCATGATAAATATATGACAGGCCCTAACTTGCAAATCACGACACGCATATCATGCAATGCATATCATGCAATGCATGACTTACATCATAAGGTCTCGAGATGCTCGCAGCCGTTTAATTAAAACAATGCATACGAAAATTGGCATACCAAAATCGGTATGACGAATTGGTAATACCAAAATTGGTATGTTACACCCCAACCTTAATCTTGCCCACACTTGTGGGGAGATCTTTGATATCTTCCTCATGGTGTGGGCGTGTACAATAAATCCCTACCTATCCCCCTCTTCTACCCCTTCCCGAGAGGCATGGGAGACTGCTCATCTCAACTGCTCCTCGCTGGAATCTCAACGGACTCCGGTGAGACGGTCGCGAGATGAGGCCTCGTCATGCGGTGTCCAGGACTAGGGACGCCTACCATGTAGCGGGATCATACTTTGGCCTCCAAACTCTTTTTTTTTTTTTTCAATAAATGGTTTCATCTCTTTTTCTCTCTCTAGTTATTTCGCTCTCATAGTTCGGTGGTGGTGGTGAAAAGCTTTATCATAAAAGAGAGCGTATGAGCCCCCCGAAAGGGCCCTACAGACTAGGTGACATCATCAGTCTACAATACCGCCGATTTTGCTCGCGCAGTCAGTACCTGTTGGGCCCTGAGGTCGGAGCAGCTAAGCAGCGTCGCCTCCCACTCCTCTCGCGTAGGGTTGGGGAGGGGGAGAAATGGCTGTGTTCAGCTGGCAGGCCCCGAGGCTGTTCTACATTACCTTAGTTTTATGCATATTAATTTTCAGACGTACTCTTCTGCTCTCTGTGTCCAGTTCAGTAATCATGATTTGTAATGCATCCCCTGTGTTACTCATCAATGCAGCGTGACCAGCGAATCGCAGGTTACTAACATACTCTCTATTAACTCTTATTCCTAATTCTTGCCAATCTATAGGGTCCTGAAAACCTCCTGTAAGCACGCAGTGAATAGCATTGGGGAGATTGTGTCTCCCTGTCTTGTACGCTTCTTTATTGGGATTCTGTCACTTTCATTATGGAGAACTATGGTGGATGTGGATTTGCTGCAGATTTCTTCCAGTGTGTTTATATGTGCTTCGTCGACACCCTGATTTCGAAGTAGCTGCATCACTCAACCGAATCAAATGCCTACTCATAATCTATGAAGGCTGTATAGAGGGATTGGCTGAACTCCGCGCATATTTCTATCACCTGATTGATAGTATGAATATGGTCTATTGTTGAGTAGCCTGTACAAAATTCTGCTTCGTCCTTTGTTTGAGTGAACTCTAATGTCGTCTTAATTTTATTAGCTATCCTTTTTTGTAAATAGCTTGTAGACAACGGACAGTAAGCTGATCTGCCTGTAACTTTGAAGTCCTTGACGTCCCCTTTCTTATGGATTAAGATGATTTTAGCATTATTACAAGATTCTGGTATCCTCCCCGTCAAGAGTCTCTTAGTATACAAGGTGACTAGTTTTTCTAACACAATCCGTCTACCGTCTTTCAACAGATCTGCTGTTACCTGATCCTCACCAGCGGCTTTGCCTCTTTGCATTCCCTCCAAGGCTTTCCCTACTTCCCCTGTCGTTAATGGTGGGATGTCCGATTCCTCTGGGCTATCACTGCTTCTTACGTTATCGTCCGGGTTGTCTCGGCTACTGTAAAGATCTCTGTAGAACTCCTCTGTTATTTCAATTATCATATCCATATTGTTAGTGACTTTGCCTTCCTTCTCCATTAGTGCATACATCTGGTTTTTGCGCATGCCCAGCTTTCTCTTAACAGCTTTGAGGCTTGGTCCGTTATTTAGAGGATGTTCCATTCAGTCTATGTTATCTGTCGGCTACATTAGGCCTTCATCGTATTAGGCCACAAAGTTTAAAATCAAGCAGCGTCGGAATAGAGTGTATGTATTGCAATACAGCAGCAACGTGGTAGGCTCAGCGCCTTTTATTAAGCAGAGCCGCCTTATCGATTCTTCGAACGAAGGCGCTCACAGTGATGATGATTATATACAGGTGAAGGGGATGAAGGACGACTGCTGTGAACATTGTGCTCCCGCTATCTATAATATCACGCGTCACGAAATTGAACGCCATGGCGAAATTATTCGAAAAGCGTCCACAGTCACTTTCCGAATTGCGAATCCGGAAAGCGCGGCCAACTTCCCGGGACACTCCTTTATCTGACATCTAAGGAGGAAAATTGATTGCGTAGAGTCATCCCCGTGCCCAAAATGCCAGAGCCGTTTGGAAGGGATGGAAGCACTCCTTCATATCACGGATGAATATAAAAGAGATGCTGGTAAAAAAAAAGCGAGCTCAGAAAGAGCGTTTGAATAGACCGTAACAGTCAGAGTCACAGCTGGAGGTCGACTCCGCATATATAGCCGAAACTGTGAGTCCTATTGAGCTTAGCGCAACACTGCAAACGGAGCTGCGCAGCGCTTTCTGGAACACGAACGTAAACAAATCTGCAAACAGCACAGAACTGGCTTCCACTTTCACGAACCCAAAATAAGCGAGAAAAGTCTACGTCGAACGTATGAGAAATCGGTTTCGGAAAAAAAAATGTCTTCGTTCTGGACCTGCGGAGGGGATTCGCGATTGCGTTTTGCAAAGAACGAGACGGAATGCGCCCAAGCAAGCGAAATGAAGTATTCGAGTGTAAAGGAATGTGAAGCGAAGAAGAATACGGGTGCAAATACGGTGGTGTGACAGACGCGTTCGATCCTACGCTGCTCCTGAAAAAAAAAAAAAGCAATGAAGAAAAAACGATGTCGCGATGCCTTCAGGGCATGGGGAGGCTTATTGGACGTAAAAGAAAATATTAAGAACGCTAGGTTAGAAGATTTCATTCGTGCTGCCACTCGGCTCAGCGTGAAATAAAAGCTGGTTTTAGGTTGTGGGAATATAAAATAAAAAAAAATGCGCGCAGTGCCCGAATACAGAAACTTTGCAAAGGGAACGCACAGCAATAGAAATGACCGCGCACCTCTCGAGAAAGAGACGGCGCTCGCATGAATAGAGCACGGTGCGTTGAAGCCGCTTTCACGCTTCGAAAGCACAAAGGAAGAAAGCAAAACAAAACGAAACAAAGAAATGCCAATTATATAAAGGCCGTGACGGGAGCCAACCGCTGAGTCGAAACGGAGGCAGAAGGACGTTCTTGCCGTCAGAGCATTTCGTTCTTTTGTCGTGAGAAATAAGCGCCCTATAAAAAAGAAAAAAAAAGTAAAAAAGAAAGATGAAAACCACACTGAATGGTAGAGCTTCCCTTTATTCTTTCTTTTAAACTTTTTTTAGCACGCTGTCTCGCTATAGGCCCAAGCTGAACGAAAAAAAACAAAACAAAGAGCTGCGCCGGAAAAAAAATTGGCGCGGTTTCGCGTTTTCTCCGTTTTACTTCTGAGCCATCCGACATTGCACAAGAACGTTTTCCGACAGCGTTCTCAGTTGGACGAGAAGGGCGAGGCATTAATTTTTATTATTGCTGCGTTCGTGCTTCCAGCCTAAACTAATTACTGCGTGTTTCCGTCTAAAATAATGTGAAACAGAAGACGAGCTCGCCTTGTTAAAGGGCATTCGCTAAATTGGATATCGCGCAATTAGCGATCATGCGCTTAGCTCATATCCTATTTCAAATAGCGTCATCTCGCAATTTTGTGTTCCTTTAAAACAAAAGTTGCTGGCGGAAGCAGACATTTCTTCATCCAGGAACATTTTGCTTGGAGAGATTACGTTAGATACCAATTTTATTTCAGAGCTGTCAGCTTTTAAACGCTTAATGTAGCTTTGGCTGTATCACTCTTTCAGAAGAATGGGCATTTGGGATAGTTGGTGATCAACTTCAGTGCGGCCCGTTCATCGTTGTTCTTGACTGGTCTAATCGCTGATCAGGCATATTGTCAAGAATGCTCTTTTTCTTCTAAGCCTATGTAGTGATCCTGCCCCCCCCCCCCCCCCTCATTTAGAAAGCTTTCAGCATTTTATTTTTTTATTTTATTTATTTATGCCATACCCCCTGCGTCTCATGGCATTTCAGTGGGGGGGGGGGGGTAAAGAAAAATTCAAAGCATACAGTGTGGTAAGCAAGCTCTACCAGCATCAAGGGAACATACGTAAATACATATACAAGAACACCAATAATGTAACACTAAAGTAACACCTAAAGTACACCTAACGTACAATGTAACACCTAAGGTAAAGTAACACCTAATGTAACACCTAACGCGGTTTCGCACTGCATACAGGATTAGAGGCATTGCAAATCTTCCTTACAGCCTCCATCATCGGCCACCTTTGACCAAGTGACCATTTGATGTGATGTGACGTCCAGATCACGTCGCTAATTTTAGTGGTCTGTGACGTCATGATGATGTCATCACTTGATGATTTTTCGCATCTCTCGTTTTGACACCGCCGACGCGGTACGCCGCGTCGGCGGTGTCAAAACGAGAGATGCGAAAAACGAGAGATGCGTCGGTGGCACCGCCGACGCGTGGTACGCCGCGTCGGCGGTGCCCCCGACGGCAACTTTTCGCATTGATTCAGGCATCTAAGGCGTTTGCCTTAAGAATCATAATTGCCGGGGTTTGGCGTGCCAGTCCACGATATGACTGAGCTGCACGCCATAGTGGAGGGCTACAGACTGAGTTCGACCAAGCGGGGTTCTTAAACGTTTACCTATATCTAAGTACATGTGTGTGCTTTACAGTTCACCCCAATCGAAATGCGGCTGCCGTGGCCAGGAGTTGAACCCGCGCCCTCGAGATTGACAGCGTTATACCAATCGAGCTAATCTAACACGGCGGGTGGAATTTTAAACCTGGACAACACGAAGAACAAAATGTAGAAGATAAATAATAGAATTGTATGATATTAAAAAGTTGGGAGGACAATGCGTCAGCCAAGCTTCGTATCTCCTTAGGACAAAGAGCTTATGTTTCTTGATAACTCATAATATATTACCACATGCACATGTAACCTGTTGTCTATGATTGTGTGAAGGTTCCGGATAGCTGATCCTTATTGCGCATGATGATATGCAGGCAATTCCTACGTATAAACGTCGTCCCTTTTCCGAATGAACTTCCAGTTAATAATCAGCGCTCGCCTCGCGGTTGTCGTCCTCGTTTGTCCACGTTTCAAATTCCGCGCTGTTCTTGACAAAATATCGCTATCTCTCGGAAGCTCACTTGGTCGTGTGAAATGTCACAATAAAGTAATATAAAGTATCCATGCATGATGTGAAAAAAAGAGATAAAAGGTGGAGGTATTTCTAGGTCAGGTTGTTCCGTGCTGCCGACTTCCTACACTCTAAGAAACAAACGAGTAAAAAGGGTGTCTTTTTGCTACACAACAATAATCGTCATCTGGCTTGCTCACGTTTCCTCTCTTGAAAACCCGGCTCTCGGCACATTCCTATCAAGAATGCTATACCACGCTGATAACGCGCGCGGCGTTCGTGACCGGGAAGTGCCGGGACGGCGGTGATAACGCCAGGAAAGTACGCGGGGTCGATGACGATTAGAGTTGTGTAGCAAAAAGACACCCTTTTTACTCGATTATTTCTTAGAATGTACATGATGCGTGTCCTCCGGGGAAACTTCGAAATTCTTCACGGATCACCGTGCAGGAAGAGTACTTGTAACTGCTGTATCGGTATGAACCCGGTAGCGGCAGTTCTTTGCCTCCCCAAGCATAGCGGGTGATGTTCGACCATTTCACCAAGACTGCGGTAACAGACCATCGCCGATCTTTGCGGACCCAGTGGTACGTAAATTGCATGGAAAGCAGTACGGAACCTAGCTCATGGTCACTGTACAACATTGCCCGTTAGAAAAGTCGCTGGTCTAGTCGACTGCTGACCCGAAGATAGACCGAATCCCGGCAGCGGCGGTCGCATTTTCGATAGAGGCGAAAATGCTTGAGGCCATTGTACTTAGATTTCGGTGCGCGTGAAAGAACCCCAGTTGGTCAAAATTTCCGGAGCCCTTCACTATGGCGTCGCTCACACGTATATCCTGGTTTTGCGACGTTCAACCTCGACAATTATTATTAAATATCGGTGGGCTTCCGGCGGCACTGGAAATTTAACCTAGTAGGCTACATTCCGTGGTTGCCGAAAGGAATCAAACTGCTTCGGCATAATGGTTAGCTTTTCGCGAGTCCATGTCTGCAAAATCAGAGTAGTTCGTCGCGATCTCGGCTCAGTAGATAGCTGTCCACTAAAAAGAAGGAGCCAGCGAAGGTCACGTACCTTGACAAGCGGAAATTTTCAAGCGTATATGCCATCTCTTACAACCTGTCTACCGTAGCTTCTCAAGCACAGCAAGTGGTGAGCAATTAGATGTATTTTACCTAATGGTAGATCCCTGAGGTAATCTTATATAGCAGCTTTACTTATATAGCAGGTTTTTTATAACAGCTTTACTTTCTCTATATCTATATCCTAATTACTACACTACACTTCAAGTGATACAATGAACGCCCCCGATACTTGGCATTACTATCTGCTGGTTTTCATTACGGTAGCGTCAATAAAAAAAAAAACAAAAAAAAAAGCAACGATCTTTCAAAATTCTCTTGTTCCATTCATTCATAGCGACGGTCTCGTTCCGGTAGACTTGATTCCCTCAGGTAGTATGCAAGGGTTAATCGGTCAGCTGTCCGCTCGTTAAAGAATCACGTGCTACGTGACGCCAGCTGGTAGAACGTGTGTACCACACTCACCGTCATGGCTACGAGCGGCACCTACTGTTACCCTCAGGTTTGCATGCATATAAATACACAATAAAGTGGACGGTGGGAAGACCTGCCGCCGTAGTTCAATTGGTAAAAGCATCGGATGCGTAATCCGAAGGGTGCAGGTTCGGTCCCCACCGGCGGCATGCTGACTTTTCGTTCACTTTACTTTTTCACACCTATATCCCAATTACCAGTCTACACTTAAAAAAATACAATTAACGTTCATTGGCATCATTATCTGCTGGTTTTCATTAAGGATTTCGCAAAGAAACGATCCCTCAAAATTCCCTTCTTTCATTCAAGGACGTGAGATAGACACTCAAGGACACACGGACACATAGCGCCCGCGTGACCTGTGTGGCTATCTTGTGTCCTTGTCCTTTCTCGCGTTCAGAAAACTGACAATTCCAGGTGAACCAACAAGCCAACTTCAACAAAGTAGTTGACTTAATAGCAAATTACACTTACTAAGCGAAGCGAATGTGGGACAAGTTTTGTTGAAGGTCATATTTCATTTCTGTCGAATTTTTCGGAGCTATAATTTAATATAAATATTACTAAGGTAAGTATATTATTGTTTACTAATAATGTTGGCCAAGAATCTCTTGCTTACAGCCCCGAAGCGGTAGATCAGTGGTTACGGTGCACGGCTGCTGACCCGAAGGTGGCGGTTTCGTTCCCAGCTGCGGCGGTCACATTTAGATGAAGCCGAAATGATGAAGGCCCATGTACTGTGCGACGTTAGTGCACGTTAAAGAAGTCCAGATGGTCAAAATTTCCGGAGCACCAGCAACGGCGTCCCTCATCATCATATCGTGGTTTTGGAATGTAACACTCCAGATATTATTATTAATGTTTCGCTTACTTTCGGTGCTTATGAAAAATGAGAACGCATATGTTTTGAAATCTGGATTCAACTATGCGCCGCGTAATTTCTTACCGCACTACGCAAGCCATTGGCGGTCCATCGCTTAGGATACTTTCTGTTTTGGTGTACTGCATCGTGCAAGGCGTTCCTGATGTTAGGTTTCATCCACTTTTAGCACAGTACGCGAACAGCGCGACGATAAAGCGCTGTTTCGGTGCAACGTTTTTTTTTTTTTTAGGGGCGAAGCTCCTTAGTGTGTGGGTCTGTCCCTCCTCTGTAGTAGTAGTAGTAGGTAGGTAGCCACGTATAGTGGAATGTAACCACACCACGTGATAAAGATGACGATGACGCAGTATAGTGGAATGTACCCACTGCATGTGATAACGATGAAGTATAAGCGCGTTCCAGTATAGTGGAATGTACCCACTACACGTGATAACGATGACGATGACGCTGATGACCATGAAGTGGGTTCACTTTCCAACATTTTAGGGGCGAAGCTCCTTAGGGTGTGGGTCTGTCCCTCCTCTGTAGTAGCATTAGTAGTAGGTAGGTAGCCACGTATAATGGAATGTACCCACTCCACGTGATAAAGATGACGATGACGCAGTATAGTGGAATGTACCCACTACACGTGATAACGATGACGATGACGCTGATGACCATGAAGTATAAGCGCGTTCCAGACCACACATTCTCTTTCTGCCATGGATGAAAACGATCGAGCTTCGCCCACTCATCATCATTCACTTCGCGGAAATGACGTGATTTTTTTCTGCGCACGAGACGTCACTGCAAAGTGATCTTGTTATCTTCTCTTAGGGTCGTGACAAGACCAGCATTCTTAACGCCAACAGCGCGACTTCCGCATCGAAGTGCGCGTGACAGGTGCCGCCTGTCGCTTCGCGTCCGAATCGTTTACCCATTTATTTCGACGCGCGCCCGTTCTGCCGACTCATATTTCTAGAGGTGGACGTCGAGGAGTCTGTGTTGCTAGGTTATCTAGAAGCAGCGAGCTTCTGCAAGCGTTTCAGAAACGTTCGGACAATAAGACGAAAGCTGTTCGAACGCTAAGTAAAGAAAAAAACAAAACGAAAAAATAAACGCCATCGGTGCTTATTCAGACCCCGCCATTGTAACTCGGGTGAAACCCTGAGAGGCCAGTGTCTGCGTAAAAAAAAAGAAACAAAAAGAAGAAATTCAATATAAACGAGTAAAAGATATCGTCTCTTTGAGACCGGGGGATTGAGAAAGAACACAAAATGTGCCTCAACTCGACAGATCGCGCCGTCTTGGGGTTCTGACAGATGCCCTCATTTCGTGAATAGTAAAATCAGGAAGATGGAATACGAGCAGCAGCGCTTCGTTCTGAATTGTACAGTGAGTTGTTCATGGTTTACCAACCATTTTCGGTCACTAAGTCACTACCACGGTTGTCAAAGGCAAACATTAGAATCGTCAGTGCATTTTGTAAGAGGCGAGATCCAAGCGCGGCGTTTGTACAACGGGACGACGTATTCGTTTTGCCCGTCACGCGTCAATTACGCTTGGATGCCATTCGAACGGCGACGCAGTTCTACCATCAACGTTTCCCGCAGTCTTTACGTTACTGTGAGAGGCAAAGTGGTTTGCCTGGCTCATCGAAAAGTTATATTAACGCGATAGCGTTAAAAGAGCTCGTTTAGCAGAAATTCCGGCGTCGGCGTCGTTGGTTGTGAGCGAAAAATTATCATCTTGTCCGTGACTGAAAAATCATCATCTTGTCCGTGACCGAAAAATCGTGAAAGATGCAAATAAAATAAATAATAAAAAATTTCGGGTCTGAGTGAGGATCGAACCCGGGTCGTCTGCGTGACAAGCAGGTGTTCTACCACACAGCCATGCCTCTGCTTGGATATAATGCGAAAATAACTTCCTCTGCTTGGAAATGCAGTGAAAATAACTTGCATGCTTCGCAAACGCAAGCGTCCTTTGTATAGGCGTCGCAATATAACATGTAATATCCCAGGAATATTGCGTGGTACAAGCGTAAATTCCCATCGGGCGTCAGAATATGTGACTATCATCACGATTCCATAGTTTAAAGCCAGCCACCCATCACAAACGGCACACACCTTACTGCGCGTATTCCCTTAACACGACGTAGTGGGTGCATAGTAAGTTCGAAAACATTTCCCACATTTGCCGCGCGTAATTTCTCCTAGTTTAAACCATACTACCCATTACATAGTATGCACTAAGTGATTGAAGTACGCAGTAGGGACGGCATATCGCTATCGCGTTCAACTCTTAAAGGCGAAGCTTAAGGGTCCCCCCAATTTTTGTCATTATAGTTTTACAGAGATCTTCACAACAAGGCCTAGTCAGCACTTTCGAGTCAAAGTTGGGCGTAGTTACAGTTTGCCCTCGTCTGTGGACGAAGTCACGTGCCCCGTGCCGCGGCAGTGGCTGAATTGGTGGACTGCATCGGGGCACTCTCTCTTTTCGCAGCGCTTCGTGCATTCAAATACAGCTTCCAGAAACTACTTAGGCATGCCACCACGGGGGAAGATGCCTGCGAGTGCGTCTAGAATTCACAAGCAGAACGCGTCAGTGCTCGCGTATTCTAACGCCGCAGGGAACCCAGAATGCCTCGGGCACACTTCCCTGGGTAAGGCGTACGTTTGCATCTTTCTTTATATTCTCCTTTCGTTGAGAATGTACAGGAAGAAGCGAGAGGCATAGCCTACGGCCATGCACTCCTAGATCGAAAACAGGTACGTCAATGCCACTAAGAGTCACGGCTTCGCGTGAGGCTAAAAAGCTTTCACATAGCATACGTACGAATCCTGTGTGTTGTGATTCAGGGCAGCTGGAGCACTGCTTGATAGAATGTACATTGAAAATGCGCGTTAGACCGGCCGACGTGTTTGCAGAATGGCGTGCGTGTTTCTTAACAAAGAGGAACGAAAACAAAGTCGGAAACGGGCGCGCACGCTACCTTACAGCTACACTTCGCTGTCAATGACTCGTTCACATGATAGAAAAAAAAAAGAAATATGCATGCAGCACAGATAGGAACTAAAGTGGATGCCTGGGGATGTTGGTACGACATCTCGGAAACAAAACAGCGCAAAAGACGGAGCAAAAGAAAAAGGGACACAAGAAAGGGACACACTTTCGTTTAGGGACTGTGCAAATATATATTGCGCGGTGTTCACGAATAAACTTTGTTGTAAGTCAGCGCTGTTGTTTGCGTCCCTTTTTCTTGTGCTCCATCTTTTGCGCCTGTTTTGTTTCCGAGAGGTAGGAAACTTGAGGAACAAGGAAACATAACACGAAAGTCGCAATGGCTCTTTGTTATGCCATTTCTCTAGTAGTGCGGTACTCCTTTGTACCTGCGCGTGACCGTGAATTTCCCTTCGGTGCGTATGCGGGTGCCGTTTAGCTATGTAGCGAAGAAGCGAGAAAGGAATATAAACAGTGTAGTGTATGCCCAAGGTTCTGCAAGCGAGGGCATAGTGAAAAAAGTGACAAGGTTTTTCTTACGCATATGCCTAAGACGACTCAAATACGAAGATCTTTTTATTCTCAGTGTATTGATCCCAATAGAGTTTCCTATAAATACACTAGAGGGAACTCTGGTGCTAGTCTATGGGAGCTGCAACGCACGGCGCTTAATCAAGCATGGCAATGATGGGTAGTACACAAATTTGCCTAGTCTTGCCTAGCCTTCGTCCTTTCGGATGCGTTTGGCTCCGTGTGCACGGGCTGCATACGCTTTGTCGCAAGATGAAGTTCAACGAATGTTCAGCACTTTCACATCTCTACCTTAACCGTTTAGGTCATCAATTCAAATCGGTTCACGAAGTTCAAAATGGACCATTCTTTTATCCGAAACAGAACCAAAACACAATAATAAACAAAGCCACAAGTGCGTTCGAAGCCGCAAGCACGAAGACTAGGCAAATTTGTGTACTACCCATCATTCCCATGGTGGCTGAACGATCGCAGCGCCAGAGTCCCCTCTAGTTAATTTTAGGAAACTCTATGTTGATCCCCATCCGAAATCTTTCTGCGCCCAACGTGGCCTTCGTGATTGGCCCATCTGTGAACAAGCCACGATGCCATGTGATGACGCTATCATGTGGCGTCACGTTATGTGACGGCATAGCGACGTATTGATGACATGATGATGAGCAAAATTGCTAGCCGGCCTAGTTGGAACGAATTCATCTTTTAGCCAATTTGCGCGAAACAAACGAGGGCGAAAGAAAGAGCACACGTCCACGTGCTCTTTTCTTCGTCCCTGTTTGTTTCACGCAAAGTGGCTAAAAGATGATCACAAATTTTGGGCGGCATACGACGTCGTGCTGACGTCATAGGGTGACGTCACCACGTGATGATGATTTATTGCATCGCTCGCGTTTGATGAGGTATGTAAGGCTTCCGCCTTGATAACTACTTGCACGAAGACTACGTACAGCTGATGTGAAGAAAACAATACGCTGAGCCTCACGAGAAAGGAAGGCTGTTGTGGAGTGCTTGAACAACGTGGCAGCTAAAGGTGCCTTTTGAAAGAATTGCCCTTCTCATAACTGTCACTTGCGAAGAGGATTTCATGTTAGGATTCGAGAAGCATATCAATACTGATATCCAGAATGAGTAAGCTCTGGACGCCGATTCTGAATATGGAGTTTTTGTTCTCGAATAAGTTCCACCACGTGGTCACCGCATGGGGTGCCTAACGAAAAGAATGTTAGAAACCAGTCATATCTGTTGCTAATGAGTTGTGCTGAATATCACAAGGTGGCGAAAGGGTTAACAAAGAGAAAATAGACAACCACCCACAACCACCACACAGGTGGTTGTCTATTTTCTCTTTCTTAACCCTTTCGCCACCTTGTGGATTCCGCACAACTCATTAGCAATACTTGTGTCCATGTGCTTCGAGTTGTCGACGAATTCGCCCTCGCGCTGCCAATTGCTAGCTTCCTGGTTAGCTCAATTGGTAGAGCGACCGCCCCGGAAAGGCGTTGGTCCCGGGTTCGAACCCCCCGGACCAGGACGAATTTTTCGGCAACTAAGACGCTTTGCTTTCTGAGAAATCCGCATGGATTTCCTTGTGGCTGGTGCTTCAAACGGGTGGTTGTCTATTTTCTCTTTTCTCAGTCATATCTGTGTAGGTCACGAATATAGTTATCACGAAAACAAAAAAACAAAAAAAATGAGACGAACGTAGTCCTGTGCGGACCGTGGGGCGCGTGTTTGAAACCTCTGCACTAATGCATCGAAGATCGTGCCTGTAGCCAGTCACAGTGAAGTTTTTTTTTGCATCAGAGTGCTACGCCATTACGAGAAAAACTGTTTCATATACTGTTTAATCAATGCCATTCTTGCCTTCATGCATCACAGCTGCTTCAATTCCTTTATTCAATGCGTGTCAAGCAAAACACATACAATACGTAACACAATGAAAGAACTCCGAATCAGGCCGAACTTAACATAGCCTAACCGAACCTAGCCTAATCTAACCTAACAAATGCGCCCTATATAGACATCAAAAGTGCTATGAGCAGGGGCTACAAAAATCAAACAGACGAAACAGCACCCGCTATGCTTTTCTACGTTCTCTGTGCTTGCTTTCCTCGATATTCTTTTTATTGCGCATCACGTGCACTAATGACAATTGTGTATAGGATTACAATTGCTATAGTAAGCAGTTGGAAGTTCCGAGTGAGATATAGGCGGCAGACTTTGAAGAAAAATACGCATTTAATCATAAGAAAAACACGTTTGCAGTTGCAGTTTCTCTGAAATCATTTTTCTGAAAAAGACCACTCTACCTGGATCATTGTATCCACGGACAACATCATCATTCACTGCTAAACTTTTTACATTAAAAATGTGTTCGTGTATCTGTTACACCATATACTAGTAGGGCAAACAGTCGACACAAAAATATGTTTCAGTAGTTGCGAATAAATAGAAATCTTTGAATGAGAAGGCACAGCCATGCTCGGAGTGGACGAGATGTTTTCGGCTTGCAGATGGCTGTTTTGCACTGACATCCCATGTATCACAGCCCCGCGGCGACGCCCGTGCTTTTGATGCATGTCGTCAGGAGTACACGAGAGTGTTTTTGCGTCGTCGCTGGTAATACTAACAGTTTCAGCTATAAGCTACAGCTGAGGCCTTATAATTATCGACAGATGCCGCGAGACGGATGGGCGATAAAATAGTATGAAATATCGGGAATTTCGGCGAAAAATGTCCAACTCCCATGAGACGCACCAAAGACTAAAATTCGAAGATACAAAATGACATTTCACTAGAAATGCCAAGCAAAGATTGCATTATTTTCAATTAATTATCTAAACTGCGTGTAGCCACGCGCGAAGATCTCACCTTGATGTCGGGAGGGTTGACAACACCGCGCCTCTTGAAGAAGCTGCGCAACGATCCCGACATGGCCGTCATGAGGACGTCGTTGAAGGTGCTCCGCGTGATTTGCTTGATGCGGTACACCTGCGGCAGTAATACCAGCAGTATTACCTGAAGCAAGAGCATTGCCCACCGCTGATGCGAGAATTGATCACCAGTGCTGCAGCGCTAGTGCTAATGGAGCTTAGCTTCATTATCTGCTGGACTTCATTAAGGTTGCGTCAAAGAAGGAAACGTGCCCTCAAAATTTGATTCCGTTATTCATTCATAGCGAAGGTCTTGTTCCGGCAGACTTGATGCCTTCATGTAGTGCGCGAGGGCTTATTGGTCAACTGTCCGCTCGTTAAAAGGTTCACGTAGTACGCGACATCTGGCCAAAAATAAAAAAGGTGTTCCACACTCGCCGTCATGGCTGCAAGCCGTGGTGAGTAAGCACTCCCAGGTTTCACGCACATTAATACCCGATGATACTGACGAAGGGACGACTGCCGCAGAAGCTCAATTGGTAAGAGCATCGGGCGCGTAATCCGAAGCTAACGTGTTCGGTTCCTTCCGGTGGCAAGTTGTTTTTACTTTACTTTCTTCACATTTATAATAAAATGACTACAATACTCTTGGGGAGTAGTACACTTGACGTCCCCTATACCTTCCTTGGCTTCATTATCTACCAGTGTTCAATAATTTTGTGTCCAGCGAAGAAACTAGCCCCCCAAAATTCCCTTCCTTCATTCATGGAGGAGTCAGTATTTCTGTGATATCTTGCTTTGAATTCCTGACCCTGGTAGGTTTAGGCAGTAGAGATAAGCCGCTTCACAACAACTATCAACAAATTGTCATATCATCATCGTCGTCGGCTACCTGATGTCCACTGCAGCACGTAAGCCTCTCCTAATGATATTCATCTCGCCCAGCATCGCGCGAGCTGATACCATTTCGGGGCAGGATATCTTTTGTTTTGTCGCTCCACATAACCATTTGCCGTAACTCTTTTGAAATAGGAAGACAGCAGAGCGGGTCAGAGAACAAACAGGGCTAGCCAGTGTCCCTAGTAGGAAACTGTAGACCCTGGCAGGTTACGTCGTGAAAAGGACAGATAACCAATGGTAACTTGGTGTCGGTACCAGGTAGCCAACGAGACATTTTTTTTTGGTTAGCCTCCATGTAATTACATTAACTCTCTGCATCTCTCTTGCCTTTTTTCGCCGCACTTGCCGTATCTTGGTATTCATTCCGAAACTCTATAAGTTACCATTATCTGTCGTCATGACGTCAACACTGCCCACTTCCATTCTCCCTACTATGACATCGACGACCCTTGTTTGTTCACTGATCGAACTTCGTGTGCTCCTATCTCAGAGATTTACATCTATAATTTTTTCATCGTCGTCAGCGGCGATGATGTTAGATAGAACGACATTATTCAATGCGCATTTACATATCGGAAAATAGCGCCGAAGCGAAAAACTCCGGTTGAAGTTTGCATACGGCAATCTCCCAAGTTCGGTGGCCGCTTCTCCGATCGGCTCCACTTTAAAGTACTAATGGGCAGGGTTGCCAGGTTTGGCTACCTTGCTCCGATTTGGCTAATTCTGAAGGCCTTGACTCATTTTGGATAGTTTTTTGGCTAGATTTCTTGAATATTTTCTGGCTACATTTCGTCTTTTCGATCTGGCAACCCTGCTCATCAGGGGCATTGACTTGGGATTCTTGGCGTCGATCGATCGACGCGCGTTCCGGAGAACCAGCAAAACAGCTTTTACTTTTGCGGTGAAACTTCGGCGCTTCCTCCGTGTTGTCTCTTTTGCAATCGTCGCAACTGCCAAAGATAGGCACCCCGACACAACGCACCTCGAAAACGCGAAAGAATATACGGGCACTCAGGGGTACTTATTACAAGCGACGAAGCCGCGTGTATACGTTGCTCGGATACTGACGGGGGACCGGGAGTACCTCAGACGCGATATTTAGCGCGTGTAAACGCGCGCACTCGTGTAGCTGTCCAAATTCAGGCAAACCCCGACACACACTACAATATCGAGAAAATCATTTACGGTACATCGCTGCGTCTCGAGGTAACTTTACATGTATGATTAACAGGTCAACATTGCAACCGCTGACTTCCTGATCTAACAATGT